>JAGKPW010000070.1:992500-1007500 GCA_019926035.1 Melaleuca alternifolia
TCAATGAGTATTCTCAATATTATGCCTTGAAGAGGACTCGAACCTCCACGCTCTTTAGCACGAGATTTTGAGTCTCGCGTGTCTACCATTTCACCACCAAGGCATCTTGAAAGTGAATCGTATTCCATGAATATGATATCTATCTAGTGTGATGTATGGAATATATGACAAAGGTGGAGTGTTGGGGTCTCGAAAAATAAGTAATTTCTGCTGGGCCTTTATCCTTTTTTTAGGTTCACTAGGATTCGTATTAGTTGGAACTTCCAGTTATCTCGGTAAGAATTTGATATCTTTAGTTCCGTCTCAACAAATTCTTTTTTTTCCACAAGGGATCGTGATGTCTTTCTACGGTATCGCTGGTCTCTTTATTAGTTCCTATGTTTCGTCCCCTTCGTTTCGAAAGTTGTTTCTATTTCTACATCTGTTTCTTCCTCGCTTTCCCCCCTTTCTTCCGTTTCTGAGGTTTCTTTGAATTTTTTAGTGACAATGGGTGACGGTATTCTGCCTAAATAGTAAACACAGGTAATAAATAAGAGAATACTAAAGATTCGAGCCATAGAATTTCTCAATTCTGACACAAGGTACTTATTCGATCGAATAGAATTATAAATCCATTGATTCATCTAGTGTCTAAATATATGATACATTTACAAGTTTACTAGATCGAAAATTGATAACATTCAAAAACTTATCGATCCGATGTCACATTCAGTAAAGATTTATGATACATGTATAGGATGTACTCAATGTGTCCGAGCTTGCCCAACAGATGTATTAGAAATGATACCGTGGGATGGATGTAAAGCTAAGCAAATTGCTTCCGCTCCAAGAACAGAGGACTGTGTCGGTTGTAAGAGATGTGAATCTTATTAGCGACAAACTTTGCGATGACCATTTTTCGTCGCTAATTGGCAACGACTTTTGTTATGAATGTTTAGAAATGACTTTAGCAACGGCCTATGTTCCGTTGCTTATTAGCGACAAACTTTGCGACGACCATTTTTCGTTGCTAATTGCCGATGACTTTTGTGACGAATGTTTAGCAACAACTTTAGCGACAGACGATCTTCTGTCGCTAATTAGCGACGAAATATCAAATTGTCCGTTGCTAATTTTAGTAACAAATTATTAGCGACAAAAATATTTTCGTTGCAAATTTTGTTGCAAACAATTTAAGCGACGACTTTTTTCCATTATTTTCGTCGCAAAATCTGTAGCTAAATTTCTAGTTTTTTTTTTTTTGCAATGGTTGTGATGTTGGATGCCTTAAATCAATAGATGAAGAAATTATGGCACATGAGATTGGAGTTTAGAATCCCAAAGAGATTTGAAAATTTTACATGAAAGAATCTATTGCGTGGTTTTGTCATTAAAAAAATTGAATTTACGTAGGTATGGACTTGTTTCACAATAGTTATTGACGAGTTACATTTTGACATATGGATCGATGAGTGAGATGTGGAAGTTCCTCTGCCCGATTCTCAAATGGAAATAATAATCAACAAAAGCTTTGAAAGTACTGAGATCGCGCCCAATCATGTCCATTCATGTATAAAGTTTAAATGCAAAAAAGTAAAATTGAACAACATGTATTTATCGATTGATTGATGATCTTTTGGACAAATTATAAGTTAAGTATTATAACTACTACAAATAATTAACAACTGTCATGAAGAGATAATATACATCATATGTGACTTCTAAAATTCAACAACTTGTATTTACAAATGATCAGACGACTCCAGGACTTAGAATTATTTTTTCTCCATTCTTTCACACCCAGCGTCATCAATTACTTTCAAAGGCCCCAGCTCCACCACTTGACAGGTGCAATAACCCACAAAATACATCGTTTTCTTGAATTTTTAGCATTTAATTGACAAAGTAAAACCTTCGAACTTTATAACACTTCTTCCGTAAACATTGAGGTTCGACCAGAAAGTTAAGCATATGGAAAATTATGCTATTAGGGAAGCAAAAAATGAAAGTGGTGTCTATAATCACCCTCCATCTAATGGTTTACCATATTGTAAAAGATTACGCAATGGCCTTATCTGGTTTTAAAGTCAAAAGCCTTCAGCTTGATCCTCTTAAGTTTCAAAAACGCGTCTGAGAAAAAGCGACTTGAAACAAATGCAAGCATCCGAAATCTCCACACCATCTTTCTTAACTAATATTCTACACCATCCTTTCTTCCTATCTAGTTTTATGCAACATCATTTTGCCGACTGATCTCTTTGACGACTGGAAGAAAAACGAAAAAGAAATAAAAGAATGATTGAACTCGAAATCTTGGATGATTTACAAAGGCCCTTAAACTCAGTCGGTCCAAATAGGACTTTCTTTTTGTACAACAAATAACTGAATAAATAAGCAACCTAACTAAAACTCCTCGTCAAAACAACGTGAGAACATGGAATCATAATTACAGTAGCAAGGGATCTATCTTCGGAGCCATCTTGCCAAACAATAACTTGAGGTCATTCTCAAGAGGAGTCAAGTTCAAGTCCAGGCCCATAACCCTCTTGTTGCTGCTATTCGACCTCTTCAGCACCGGGACCATCGAGCCGATCGCAAAAAATTCGTCCATCTTCATCATGTTCCCGCTCATTAACTCGGCCCCGTGCCTTCTCATGTGGCCGCCCAAGGCTTGCCCCAATGCGAACTTCAGCCCGCATATTGAGCACTCATGCATCTTGGGTTTCGCCGTCCAGCCCAACGCCAACTTGGTGCAGTTGTCCGGCTTGTTCTCCGGCAGCTTTGGCTTCTTGTGGCTCGGCCGGTGGCCGCCAAGCGCCTGGAATGAAGAGAACCGGCGATTGCATGTCTTGCACTCGAAGTTGTCCTCGTTGTGATGCATGGAGGCTCTTTTAGTATTTGTGTTCACCACATTGGAGAGAAGCATTAGGCATTTTGACATGTCCAAGATCGTCCTTTCGTAGTCATCTCTGGTTCTTTTCATTGTTGGCGCGGAAGTGAATGTGGTATTGAGGGAGTTTGTGCGGTGCATTTGCTTTTCTTTGCAAGGTGATGATGAAGCGTGTTTGGGGTATTTATAGGCGAAATGTATAGTTGAGAACGTGGACTCTTAACATTTGACTTGACAAATATCTTGGATTAAACCCATTTCGCTATGACATAGGAACTAACGTTACGTACTTGGTCATGCTCCCAAGAAACATCTCCCAACGAAGGCATGTTCAACTCCTTTTTCGGTATGAAAGGAAGAAACATGCGCACGTGAGGAATAGTTTGACTGGTTTTGCTCGTATTCTTTCCCATCTGGCGGGTTCCGATTCGCCAGTCGTATAACCACGTGGGCGGGTGGGGCACGAAAAGGAAAAAGGCTCGGGTTGATTGCAAAAAGAAGAAGCGGGCAAGAGTCAAATTTGGTGCAATTCTTTGATATGTCTGCTTTCATCCGTTTGTTCATGACAAGTTGACAACAACATTGTGCCGCGTAGGACCAAAAGAAAACGAGGGTTCACGACCGCTACGGTCTCAGACGCTTCTTCGTTCTTGGACGCCTCCTCCAATTGCTCATGGTCTATCAATCCGATAATATTAAATAAATCATAAATAGAAAATGAATGACACAAGTTTAGTCATATTATGACGTTCTAAAGTTGTTTGGCCGCCCCTAAAAACAGACACTTTGCATTTAGATGATAATATTATTAGAAAAAAAAAAGTAAGATGTTTATGAAGTTAAGAGCAGCTCATTTTGAGAAATTCTCAAATAAGTTTTAAATCTATTGTGTAAATTCCAATTCAGTCTTAATTTTTTTTAATTTTAACATTTAGCCCTAAAATCAATGTGTAAAATTCTAATATAGTCATTCCGACTATTTTTTTTATACCAGAAATTGCTAACATTAGGTGAGAACCATAGGTATCGAACTTTCCAATTTTGACAATTAGATGGCTGGTGACCCTCGCCAGCCATAGGGGAGGGCTTGCAACCCCCATGACCATCTGCCACCCTTGCCGTCCTTTTTGGGTAATGGTGGGGTAGTGATGGCCGTGAGGGCTTTATTTTATTTTATTTTATAATTAACATTAATTTAAGTCATTTTAAATAAAAATTTGTATGTAAAATCATATTCAAAAAGATGTTATTTAGTGTTACGTTTCATGTATTAGCCATGTTATCGCCACGTAAGGGTGAATAATGAGTAAGAAAAAGTTATGTCAGCATTCCCAAGTTGGATGCAATTAGTAGATGAGTCGATTGCACCAATTTGATTAAATTTTACGACTTAATTATATAATTTTTATAGATTTTAGAACTCAATTGTACTTTCATAACAAGTTTTGCGACTTATAGTGCGTTTATCTCTAAATTTGAAACTGCAATATCAAAACACTTGAAATAAACAGCTGTATTAAAAATCAAATTTGAACAAAAAAAAAAGGTCATCTTAGTGTTATGTTTTATGTTCTAGCCATGTCATTATTAGTAGGAGAGAATACTTATGAAAAAAACCCCACTAGCTATCATCCTTTACATTCACTCACTATTCACGCACTCTTTAGATGACTTCAGAAACTGAGTGCCGCCTCCGCTTCTGGAACAAGAACCGTGACTCAGAGTTGCCTTCCCTCCTAATGGCTTAATCGCACTTGACCGAAACAAAGAATGCAGCTTGCTCAGCTTCTTGGTAAAGGATTTGAAGAGCTTGTTACCAGGATGGGACCGTACGAGTTCCTGCTTCGTGCACACATGGTCTTTTTCCAAGTTAGTCAGCCTCATTCTCATTCTTGCAACCTCGTGCTTCAGCTCTCGGTTTTCTCGCCTCACCGATGCATAGTTGTCTCTTGGAGATATGGCTCCACTTCCGGCCCCGCTTCCTGAACGCTGAGGGAACTGGCCCTGGAGCGATCCGAAGAAGCGTTGGTCGTGGCCTCCATTCATGGCATTCCTGAGCCGGATCTGCTCGAAGTATAGTACTTGAACTGCCATCTGCACGGGCAACCTCTGATTCTGCGCCGCGTGGCTGCAGGCTTCTTGAGAGAGCTTTTGGCAATCGATGGTTTTGCACAGGCGGTAGCGCTCTGAGTCCTCGATGTTCGGATGTACCTGTTAGACAAAGGGTCGAACTTTAGCCTCGATGAAATAAGTAAATTATCATCAGCACTCACGACATGCGCGCACACAAACAGAGGGTCACCTTCAGAAAGATGTCCACAGCTCGGTAAAGTCCATCGCTCACTACACGAGCGTGGTCTGGCAGCAACTCTGCCAAAGCTATGAACTTGGATGGCAACAAGTTTGAGTCCACTGCTACTTCCGCGAGATAGTTGTCCAACAGCTTGGACACCTTAAGAATCGAGCTCTGTTCAGGAGATCCGGGGCTGTCAAAGTCATAAACCACTTCGATTTCATCTCTCAAATGATTATCCTCGTCCTCGTCTTCATCTAAGTTCAGAAAGATTGCAAAAATTCTCAAGACCAAGTCAGGTGTCGTACATAGTGATGCTGTGGCTGTTCCCATGGGAAGTGGCAGGAATTAGGATGTCTTCCAGAATTGCCTGGTCGAGTTGAAGACCAATTCTCCTCTCCAGATCGGATCTGCACGAAATAGAGCCTGATGATCCTATCGCAGTTTTTAGCAAGCTCGACAAGAACCCCATTGGAACCGGACTCTTCCTTGACTGCGTAGGAAGCAAGCTAACGATTGCTTCCACCACGACTCTTTGCTTCTTTATTAAGTCCAAATCCGGTAGGCTTCCTTTCATTATGTTCGGATCTCTAGCCAAAAGGCCATGAAGAGATGTTTGGGCATAGTTGATCAGAATTTTGCTGATCATGTCCTGCTTCAGCCCCTTCGACTTGACTGCGGATAGGACTCGTTGGAAGAAATCGAGATTAAGCACCGCAAGCGATTTGCCCCACCAGTCGGAAGGCGTTTCTGGCCCCATCACTTTTCCTTGGAAGTTATGGTCGAGCTTGGAGAGACCGGAGGTGAGCTGCTCTTTGCAGGCATTACTCGCGATTGCATTAATGAGCCTTGAGATGAGGTTTATGTCCTCTGCTACTGGCAAGAGCGTCCCACAGCGATGGAGGACCGAGATTGAGTGGGATATGTTGGGAAGCACAGAGTCCTCGATATATGCTTCTGCTCGAGATTCCAGGTTCTTATCGGCAAATTCCTCAGTCATGTCTAGGTAGTGCACGATGCATCGCAGCGAAGCAATGTTTGCTAATGTGATATCAACATTAATGCCGTAACAGAACTTTGCAGCGAGCTCAAACGCATCTGCACCTCCAGGGACAGCAGTGAGATTTATCCTGCAGATTTGGGAGTCTTTTGCTTCCAACAATATTTTCCGGATCCGTCCACTACGAGAAACGAGAGGATACTGCAATAGCATCGAATGCGTGAGTAGGCAAATTTGATGGAGAAAAGGATAAAGCCACTGGGAATATGAACTGAATATGATCGGGCATAGTAGATACATCTTTTTCTCTGAAAATTATTATGCATGATCGAGTGATTAACGAGTGGCGGTAGTACAGAATTTCCGGTTAACCGGCTGGTATGGACTGATATTTACTTGATTGCAGACAAGCTGCAACTGCTAGGCGTTTTTAAGGATCGAATTCAAACGATAAGCACCATGAATAATCTTCTCTCTAAATGGAAAATAGAAATCGAAACAACAGACAAAGAAATACAAATACGAAAATATGTTTACATCTAAATGGGCTTTCCAAACCTTGTGGAGAGCAAAGCTTGATGTTCCTACTTCCACAGTGAGATCACTAGAAACGTCGGATATAGGCCTGCAAGAAAACATAAGGTGAGATAGAAGCTTAGAAGTGTAAATCTATTGCCGGTTCAACTTTTTGCATACATATCTAGGGGTGCTAACAATTCAAAATCCATGCAGCAACTTCTGCTGCTATAAGCCCGTATTTTTTGATAAAAAGCATACTCCAGAGGCAATTCCATCAAAAAGATTATTTTAAAACGAACTAGGAATTGCTAAACGACATGATGGTTGATGGAGGAGGGAAAACAAAAGTATTACCATTCAGAAGCTTGGCAGATGTTGGAACTTGGACGAAACGATGTCTTCCCTAAAATCCCGGGCTTCGGTTCACCCATTGTCACGACGCCCATCTCTTCGCTTCCCGAACGATCTATACAGAAAGTTCTAACGAAAAAAGAAGTGATACTAGTAAGAAATTTATTAAAATGGTTATGTATCATGATGCAAAAAAGAATGAGAGAATGCTAATAGGAGGAGGAAGGAGAAGGACGAAAATATTGTGTTTATAATTTTCTCTCTTGTATCTCTCCTGTATATATAAGGTTTTACAAGTGGGATAATATCTACAATTAAGGAATCGCAATTGGAAATCGTGTAATTGGCGAATTTGGGAATGTTGCGATTTGCGACCACAGTCCAATATTTGCTAGGAGGAAATAAGTTGATAAATTGGTAAATCGGCGGAGGATTTGATCTAAAAAATGTAATATTCGGTCAAATCTATTTGAGGATTTGACCGAATATCTTCTTTCTCGCATGCCTAAAAGGCTCTGAGAAGAAGGCCTGAGAGAGAAGAAGAAGACCATGCCTAAAGCGCTGGCATTCCCCATTTTCATTTAAAGCTTCTTTGAGTGGTATAAAAGGCCAAAGCCTCGTACATTGCCCGTTGCAAACAGACTCAAATCTCATTGGCTTTGGAACTAATTTGATAATCTTTTGTCTGATCAATTTCTCTTATTTTTTAAATTCCTATTTACCTTTCTCGCGAACAGCTCATATATTCGTTTACCCATAATGATGTGAAGACTAGCAGCTGTTCTTTGTGTGACTTACCAATTTTTCTCCGATTCAGTCAGCCACTACTATTGCATTACTAACTCTAAGATGATTTATTAGGAAAGCGGTAAATGACAATCATAAAACGACTTTGAGGAATCAAAGGATTCTATAGTTTATAAATTCCTGTTTGGCCCTAATTTTTGTGATCTTCTAAAGCTTGAATCTCCAGAGGTAATCGGAGTTTCTTATTCAGTACATTTATTAGAATATAACAAACCCATAGTATATTGAAAAATAGAAGATACATCGTTCGTAAAAGTACATACTCTTCACTTTGTTTTGCCTACGCTAGGCAATCTTTTTGGTTCGACCGGATATATATATATATATATATATATATATTAATTACTCAACTGATTCTATTCTGCGGGAAAACTTGTTCGAACATACAGAAATTCAGAAGTTTCAAATAGATCTAAATCAAACTGGGAGGTTTTTAATTTTGGTCCAATAAAAAGCTGGAAGAAGATAAAGTATGATAAGCATGTGGACTTATCCTATTCAGCAACTTCAAAGCGAGTTCGCCTCGTAGGAAAGCAAGTTCTAATTTGATTCCCCTCCTACCTTGAAGCTCGGCAAAGGTCAACAATATAATTCCGCCTTAATCTCAGCAGATAGACGATGCTCTTTCGAACTTGAACTCCGAAAAGGCGTGGTTCTTGATCAACAATAAAGTTAAAATTGCATTTATAAAACGATTTCTTATTTGGAGGGAAAGCCACAAACTACATCGTTTCCTATTGACAAAGGGGAATGGTAACAAATAATTTACTATATTTATACAAACTACTTTTAGAAATAGACTAAAAATCAGGCCTTTTCGCATATTAGTCCTTGAACGTTATAACAATTCTTCTCCCATCTACATTGAGGTTTGACAGAAACTCAAGCTCGTGGAAAATTGTTCTCTTAGTGAAGCAAAGAATTTGAAGTTGTCTGCATAATCTCTTTCCATCTTATAGTTTAGCTCAGGGGAAAATATAAAAAATTTCAAAACCTATTGCATTGATATCAATTCGGTCATAAACCTTTTAATTGGACAAACTTAGTCATAATTTTTTTTTTACAATGGTAGTCCATCTAATTAATTTAGGCTGAAAATTACTAACGTGGATGCCGGTCGTCTGACGTAGAGTGACTGTTACTGACATGAAATTTTTAAATGATTTTTAATTTTTTTTTCCTTTTTCTCCTTTCATTTTTTTATCTCCTCTTTCCTTTGGGCCATAGGTGAGGGCTAAACCCTTGTAGCCTGGGCGAGCGTCACCCTCGTCAAAGGCCGTGAAGGCAAACCTCATCTAAGTTTGTGAGGGGGTATGACCCTTGCCAAAGGCCGTGAGGGTCTAGCCCTCATTGGTTGATTCTAGTGGCCAGTCACCAGCCATGGCCGAGGGAAGGAAGTAAAAGGAACGAAAAAAAGTAAAATTTTACCAAATTAATAATAAGTTTTGAATAAATTATTTTAAAATCAGGTAAAATTTCACAATAGTGTTAGTTGCGCCACATATGATGGCCGGCGTTCATGTCAGCAATTTCAAGCATAAATTGTCTATATGGATTGAATTAGTAACAATGTAAAAAGGTTCAGGACTAAGTATGTTTAATTAAAAAATTTAGTACTAAATTGGTTCTAATGCAATAAATTTAGGACTTTTTGGATACTTTTTGTTATTACCTCATCATAGAAGATTATGTACTTTGCTCTTTTATGTCAAATGTCAATGGTCTTAAGTCATCATAATTGCCACGGTCTCGGATGCTTTGTTCCTTCAACGCCCCTCCAATTACCCACGTTTCATCAACCTAAGAACATTAAAAAAAAATCAAATAATGATTTTTTTTTTTTGTGGATATTGTGACTTCTTTATGTTGTTGTTTGGCCGCCGACAAATGGTAAGATCCCTATACACATAAGAACCGCACATTCGGGTGGAAAGTTTGAGCGGTCATTAGTCATCAGGTTAGGCAATGGAACAGTTTCAGCACATGCCAGTTCTCATCCTTACTATCGACGTGAATGTCAACTTGGCCATTTAACCTCATTTGAGCATGGAGTTCGTGGCCAAGATTGGCCACCTTTGCCTTATTAGATAATTTATTTTGTTGTAGCGTTGCTATGCATCAATGTCCATAGTATGTGCCACCATCCATGGCTTCCCTCCGTTTCTTTGATCCAAATGTGCATGGTAAATGCCAATTTGACGGATGATTTGAACAAGTCATCACATCTAAGGGCACCGAAAGCAAAAGCTAAACGAAATTATTTACCTTTGTGTGAATCTAGAGGGATTGGCTTAGTGATTAGGTTGTGGGTGAAAAAGAAAAACTTTTGTTTGTATAACTTATCGGGAGTTTGGTTAGCATCTTTCTTGGTTTATGAATTGAGCGGGCATTTCAATGGATTGGGATTCACCTGCCTAAGTCGGTCTTTTAAGCTTATCAACATGTAGAATTGGATTAACAATTTTGACTCAAATTTTGAAGTCAATAAGCTGTAAGTCAATAAAATACATTATTGCTCCACCCCATATTGAATATCTGGTGCGAGACTTTATAAATATACCCCTCACACGTGCACCTAAATAATATTTCCCTCACGTAACAAACTCCAATATCAGGCTAGCTCCCCTTTAATTTAAACTATCATTTTGCATCATCATGTATTTAGACTGGAATAACCATTCTGTCGTTGTGGAGGTGGCGTCACAACATTCACGATGTTCACCTCTATTCTTATTCTCTGATTGGGAAAAGAAGGAAAAGAATGGAACTAAGGGAGCATGGAGAACAGGAAAAATTTTGAAAATTTTGTGAGAACGAGGCGGAGGGAAAACTTTGAAATTTAGCTAATTTTCATTCCCAACTTGGCAATTCAATCTTGGGTTTCTAGATACGGGATTAGTCTTTTTTTTTTTGTCAGATCAAACCATAAAGGGTATCCTTAGCAATACGTTGTTATAATAATATTTGAATTTTGATGATTCACTAAGTTAAATAATAATTGACAGAAAGGGCTACACCGGATATTTTCAGTGGCCCCCTTTAATTCTAGATTTTCTCTTTTCTTGTAATCTTTTCTTCCCTTTTTTTTCCCATGTTTCCCAAAATTGCAACAGCAACAGCTTGCTCGGGTGTCGACACCACCAGGTCCCAAGCCCAGGTGTAGGCCCAAGCCTCACCCCCTTTTTATCTATGTGTCACAACTCTCTATGCTGCGCAATTTAGATTTGGGCTCTGGACTTTTTGGATCCAATATCACCAAGTCTAAATTCAATGTCGCGGGCCTCAGCTGACCCCAGATCTGGTGTCACCCACGGTCGATGATGCCATCTGTGGCTGCCGCGAGTAACGCAACCTCAAGGAGAGAAACACGGGACAGAGATTATGACTGGGTCGATAAGGATGTTGATGTCAGGAGGACTAGATGGCCAGGGGCGCCAGTGTGAGGAGGGAAGACGCGGTCGATGGCGGCGCAGTGGCAAGGGCGCAGAGGCTAACGGTGACTAAAGGTGGAGGGGAGAAAGAGAATGGGGGAAGAGTTATGTTTTTTTCCTTCTTCTTCTTCTTTTTTTCCAGGGCCTGGATATATATGCGTAAGTTCCTAATAAGAGAGGGCGGTTTTGTCATGAAGAGAGTGACTTTACCTTTAAAGGTTGCCAATCCTACATTTAGTTTCGGGGAAAATTTATAAGATGGTTGTTTCAAATTTCAGTTTTTCATTTACCGTACTTCTATTCTATGAGTTCTTTAGTGAGTTAAATTTTGGACAAAAAGTAAATCATTTTACTCGTTATAAAAAGAACGTGCGAGACAACTTTGTTAAATTTTGACTTATTGTTCAACTAAAACTTTGAATAAATATTGTAATTTATCCACTTGGGTCGGTTCAACCATTTATATTACAGTTGATCATTTATTAACTTAAGATTCACCATTACAATAAGTATTTGATTAAATTCGAGCCTAATTTATAACCATAAAGAAATGATTTACCTCGATTAAATTAAAACAAAAAAGACCTTAAGGCATCGAGTATGATTATAATGCCGGACTCCAAATGACCAAAGTGGAAGAGAAGGGAATGGATCTTCACATGGTTTCGATTTCTCATTTCTAACTTAACTAACGTAATGGATTCTTTTCCGATTGAGAATGTATCATCAACTCCCAGTTGTTGATATCTGTCCAGGAGAGGGGCATGGGAGCATGTGGATGATGGGGAGAAGCACTAGTATGTGTAAGCCTGAAAGGTTGTAGAGATTAGGTGGCGGGGGTCTTGCTCAAATGATGATTGACCGCTTGGACAGCAGTTGCTCAATCGGCTTTAGTACTAGTCAAGGCCCCCGCCATTATGCCCGTGAGGATGAATAAATCTTAAGCATCTTTCTATTCAAATCAAACAATAACTTTGAAGGAGGACAATGTCAAGTGGTATTTACTTCTATATGCCGCATTAATTTCTAGTAGAGCTGGTGAAAACAATTAGTTTTGTGCTTGTACTGTAATGTTTTGACTGGTTACAACGGGTTAATTTTTCTTGAGTAAGGGGTTTGAGCCAAGTACCCTTTTTCCAGATTCTCTTGATTCTGACTGGAGGCCCTCAGCCAATAAGGTGAAAAAGGACACTGTTAGAGACTGCTTGTTGGGTTGTAAAACTCAGCAAAACAAGGGAAATAAGGGTCAATTATTCTTGTACCATTTGCTGATTGCATATGGTCTGTTACCTGAACAGGTTATGCACTCAAGCTTACCAGTATCAAAATGTTGACCAAGGAGGTTGATGTCGGAGATGTCAAGTTGCAGATGCAAATGCTCTTGATGAAGCTTTTGGATAAAGCCTTGGGTTCTTAATGAGGCGAGAAAGATTGACCTTTCAAATGCTATTGGTCTACTCATCCCTTCATTGATGAGAAAAACTAGAAAAAGTTGCAAAGAGACTCTGTGGATTGATCTGGATTGCAATGCATGAGTCACTTATTAATTTGGGATGGCATATCTACCCATCTGTATGGAGACATTGCTTCGGATAGATCTCAGATTAGAACCTCTGCTATCTGAATTACTTGTTATGCACTCCTGAATTTCCATTTGTTCTCATACTACATTTGGCATACTTAATAGTATAGGGAGATTCCAGCCTTCTTCTATCTATTTGAGATTGCTATGGTTGTCATCCAAAAATATTCCAACTTTCTTTCAAGTGGGCTCAAGCATTTGGAGAAAGTAGGAAAATAGAATATGTTCCAGCAGAGCTGCCAATGCTTGTCAAGCACCAAAAAATACTGTAATTACTGATTCTTTACATAAGAGGAAGTGCTAGGTAAAATGTGAAGAAATGCTAAACATTGATAATGTATATGATGGAATGTAAGACTTACAACAATCCTTTGCTTCTGTTTGCATATAATCTGCTCTTCTAATAAACTGTCTTTTTACTTTTTTGAACTGTAGACATTCTGCCTCTCTGCTTAGTACTTCTGATTGTGCTTCACTACGGGAGAGGAGATGGCCTGAAGATGTAGCTTGGCATCCTCAGGGGAACAGACTGTTTTGTGCATACACTGCTGATGGTGGGGACTCTCAAATCTCAATTCTAAATCTCGATAGGACAAAAGAGGTAAGTTGCTGGGTCTACTTTTCAGACAGAGCTATCATGTCAGATAAAAGAATCTAAAATTCCCCTTTTCCTTTATTTGTTTCCCTACCTGTAATGGATACTGACATGAGGCGCTGAAATCATATAAGTTTGTGGTCTGGTGAACCCTTTTTTTCTTTTTAAGAGAAATTAAATCTGTGCCTGGGCTTAAAGCAGATTTGGGGTTTGCTTATGCATGTTCATGTACATACATGTGTTGTAGCTATCTATATGCACGTATATATGTATATGTAGAATGTAATATGCCTATGTAAATAGAAGGATAAATAGATGTGTGGATGTATGTGCGTGCATGCATCTATGTGTGTGTGTGAGAGAGAGAGAGAGAGAGAGAGAGAGAGAGAGAGAGAGAGAGAGGTCTCAAGTGCCTGACGATGTCCATGTGACCACGGGGTCATGTATGGAAGTTTCAAGTAGCAATCCTTGTTATTATGTGCGTGCAACGGGAACCATCTGAATCGGGAATTGCCTGGACTGGCTGGTTTTGGGCGGCTTCCAGTGGCACTGGCCCCAGTTCCCAGTTCCATAAAATCTCCAGTTCCTGTTCCAGGGTGGGAACCAGACTGCTCAGAGCAGACCGATTTTTTCATAGCGAAATCAAAATAAACAGCTCTTCTTCATCTTCTACATCTCCATGGAGTCTTCACATCCACATGTACTGTTATTCCCCCACCCAGTGCAGGACCACATGCGTCAGCACCTAGGCCTTGCATACTTCTCTCCGCGGACTCATCCTCACTGTGTTGGTCACTCCGAAGAACCTCTGCCCTCTTCTCTCCGCCCACCCCTCTGTCCAGACCCTTGTCCTCCCTTTCCCTTCTCATCCCAAACTTCCACTAGGTGTCGAGAATGTCTGGGACATCAGTCACTTTGGTAACATCCCCATTATCTCTGCCCTTTCCGCCCTTTGTTGTCCGCCTTGCCTGGTGGTTAGCCTCCTGCCGCAACCCTCCTGTGGCCATCCTCTCTAACTTCTTCCTCGGGTGGACCATTGACTTGGCTGACAAGCTCAGCATCCAGTGATTCTGTTGGACTGCCTGGGAACTGGACTGGACCGGACCGTCAGTGCAGATTGGTCTGGTCCAGTTCAGTTTCTGGACCAAGTGGTCTGGTTCCAGGGTGGGACCAGACCGGACTGTGTATCACCCCTACTCATTATCTTGCTCCTCTGCACATAGCTTTTGAATTAGCCTGCTGTAAGTTTACTGGAGAAGCCTCACCCCTTTCTAATTCTATCAGATACAGGATGGATAAATCTACTTAGGAGTCATACTTACACTTCTATGTATAGCGGGGCTTTATTGTTACAACTGGATGGCCATAGAAGCTACTGCTATTATTGTGACATGGGAGTTATTTTGTGAACCATTACAGACTATCTACTCATAGGTGGAGAGGATTGCATATCTGTTCTTAAGAGATGAGTCTAGGGATCAATGCCCAGGTTTCCAATTTTATTAGACTCGTGTTACTTGGCGGAAAGGGAAAAGTATAGAATTTGAGCAATG
>JAGKPW010000071.1:0-94920 GCA_019926035.1 Melaleuca alternifolia
CAGGACTCAATTGCACTTTTTAAAAGTTTCATCACGTAACTACACTTTCTTGACAAATTTTAGGATTTCAAATGCACTTATCTGCTAGAATAAGATATGATGTCATTGATAATTTGAAAAACAAAAGAGTTATATCCTTGAGAAGAAAATATATGAACATTACACTTAATGCAAATTTTTCATATTCCTAACAATACTATGAGGCACTCTATCACATCTCCTACCTCCTGGGTAGGTTTTCTCTCTACTGCAAGAGTAGTTTTCTCCTGGCTCCAGGGTAGGGTTTCTTGCTTTCAGCCCCAAAAGGAAAACCCTATCCCATCATCCAAAAGATCCATCGTATGAAAAAACCCTATTTCTTTTTCCGCTTGTGAGAGCCCTTTTAGTCACAATATCTTAATATACACATTTGAAAAACTCACAATCCGATTCGTGACACACCCTTTCCAGCCACTGATTTAGAGCTCCCTTCAACCGATTTGAGGTCGGTCTTGCTATCCCAACTGAGTCCAAAATTCATAAGCCATCTAGCGTGGAGTACACCAACCTAGCTATTGTCTTCATTCTATCGTAAAAGCCGTGAGATGGCAGGTCAGTGCGAGGAAGATAGGTGTCTGGTTGCTCTCTGCAAAAGTTTGGGTAAGTTATGGTCAGAGGAAGATATAGTAGATATTAAAAAGGATATCTCTGAAGAGAAACTGAGGGAATGCCGAAAAACTTTGTTTGGGAATTTTATTCTAAACCAAATGTGAACCTCCCTGCTTTTTTAAACACAATGAAAAGAGATTGGAAGTCTGAAGATGTTACCTGTACCTTGATTGAGCCTGGCTATTTCTCCTTTTCTTTCCTATCTGAAGTAGAAAAACAGAGAGTCTTAGATTCTGGGCCATGGTCTTTTGCTAGTAACCTATTGGTTTTACAACAATGCGATCCTGATACCCCAGAAATATGTTATGAATTTAATCATTGTGCTTTTTGGGTACACTTCTATGGCTCCCTTTTGGAAGAGTGACTAACGGAGTTGTCAAAGATAGTGCATCAAAACTTGGAGAGGTTTTAGAGATGAAATTAGAGGCTAAAGGGAGCAGCAAATATACAAGTCGCAGGGCAAAGGTTAAGCTGAACCTAGAAAACCCTCTAAAAACGGGGATTATTGTAAACCTTGATAGCAAGAGATTGTGGGTAGAGTTCAAGTACGAGAGACTACCACATTATTACTATTCCTGTGGAAGAATTGGGCACTATGCCACATTTTGCAAAGAAATACCATGCGAGAGTACAGGATTGGCAGAGAATCTACCTGGAAGGTTTGGGCAATGGCTAAAAGCAAAAGTACGAGAACTCAGCCCATATGGAAAAATCTTTGATGGCAAACATGAGAGCACACAAGAAGATGATGAGAGTGTGCCGGAAACTCCTACTCCCCCAAATCCTGAGAAAGAAAATCAGATGCAAGGTCAAAATAAGACCCAGTTCATGTTAACTAGTGGGCAGATTAATGCTGACTATGCTATACAACAGGAGGACAGTAAATCCTCTCTAGCATTAGTGACCGTGGAAAAGGAAAAGACTCAGAAGAGAGGAAGTTGCTGCATAGATGAAGAGTCTGCCATGGTTCTATATGAGGAACAAATGACGATTGCAGAATTGGAGATGATTGAAATGATAGAAGGAGAAAAGGGATTGATAAGGCACAAGCCCAAAAGCACAAAGCTTTCTAATGCGAAAAAAAAGGGAAGAGATTCTGTCTGTATGGTGCTCACACTTCAAAGTCTCCAATTTTTGATAGTACACAGCTGGTGGAGACCCCTATTAAAGTAGACGAGAAGTCAAATCAATGGGCTTTGGTGGCTAGCCTTAATAAGCCACCAAACCAGCCATGAAAACCTTGAGTTGGAATTGTCAGGAGTTGGGCACACCTCTGACAATTCAAACTTTGAGAGTCCTAGTGACTTAGGAAAGGCCCATCATTTTATTTCTTATGGAAACAAAAAATCAAGAGCAGAAGGTGCAGCAGCTAAGGAGGAGACTGAAATATCAGAATAGTTTTTTGGTGAATCCTGAAGGCATTGTAGGGGGCTTGGCTATATTTTGGGATGATCAGGTAGCATTATCTATTGTCTCTTTCTCGAACTATTATATCAATGTTCAATGCCACGTTAAAGAAACTAGACAGAGAATGCATATCTCTTTTTTGCATGCGAATGATTTCCGAGAAAGAGTATTGCTTTGGGAGGCTATTCATAGAGAGAGTATGCCTTTTATCTACCTTGGCTGTGTTTGGGGGATTTCAACGCAATTCTGTATCACTAGGAAAAAGTAGGGAAGAACATGGTAGAAAATTATCGGCTCACAGCCTTTAGAGACTTCATGCAGCATTGTTCCTTAATGGATTTGGAGTGTGAGGGATGTGCTTTCACCTGGTCCAACAATAGATCAGGAGAACACCTAGTCAAAAAATGACTCGATAGAGCTTTATGTAATATGGATTGGAGAATTGAGTTTCCAAATGCTGAATGCATAGCACTACCGGCTATTGGGTCTAATCATAGCCCTATTATTGTATCATTATACCCACGAGGGGAGCGTAGGAGAAAAACCTTCAGACATGAAGCTTATTAGGCAGAGGATGAGGAGTGTGGGCAACTTGTGAATGAGACTTGGGCTGATACTAAATCACAAAGGGTTAATATGGTGGAAAAATTGCAAACTGTGGCACAAAAATTAATGAAATGGAGCAAAAACAGATTCTCTAATGCTAAAAAGAGAATCGATGGTTGAAAACTGAACTTCAGAAGTTGGCAAATGGAACGGAAGCTCCTAACGAATAAGAGGAGGCCAAGAATATAACTTAGGAAATTGAAGCTTTGTGGAGGTAAAAGGAGATGTACTGGGGAATGCGTTCTAGAATTAGCTGGTTAAAATGGGGTGATAGAAAAATAAAAATTTTCCATGCTACAACCATTCAAAGAAGAACCAGAAATAGAATTACCTAAGGAATGCAAATGATGATTGGGTTAGAGAGGAACATATTCTGAAGCAGATGACGAAGATATATTTCAAAAATGTATATGAATAAGTGGTGTATAGAGCCTTTCAGCCTATTCTGCTTCAAATTCCCACCTCTGTCGATGATACAATGAATCAACGGCTTGTACAACCTGTTACTTTTGAGGAGGTCACTAATGCAATGAAGCAATTAGAAGCCAATAAAGCTCCTGGTCCGAATGGGCTAAATGGGTTGTTTTTCTAGAATCATTGGTCTGTTATTGGTCAGGATGTATTCAGGGAGGTATGTAAATTTTTTGATACTAGACTTTTAAATCCTAATTTAAATAGAACCTAAATCACTTTGATCCCCAAAATCCCAAACCCTGAGAAACTTGAGCAATATCGCCCAATCAGCCTATGCAATTTTGTCTACAAAATCATATCCAAAGTCATGACCGACAGACTTAAGCCTCTACTACCAAGCCTAATAGCCGAAGAACAAAGTGCCTTTGTGGAGGGAAGACAAATTCAAGGTAATATCTTGATAGTGCAGGAAGTACTTCATAGGCTACGAACTCGAGAGAGGAAAAGTAAGTTTCAAGCTATATTAAAGCTGGATATGCAGAAGGCGTACGATCAAATTGAATGGGACTTCCTTCAAGAATGTTTAACCAAGATGGGTTTTTGTTCAAAATGGGTACAATGGGTAATGCAGTGAATTTCAACAATATCATTCAGTGTAAATTTCAATAGGGAACCTCTACCTTTCTTCAAGCCTACTAGAGGGATCTGACAAGGTGATCTGGTATCCCCTTACCTCTTTATTTTAGTGGCAAATGTTCTATCTAATCTGATGAAACAAGCTGTATTATAGGGTACTCTTCAAGGTATTAAGTTGAACAGAAACTGTCCTACTCTGTCACACCTATTATTTGCAGACGATTCTATTTTCTTTCTTAATGGCACCATTATGGAATGCCAAAATCTAGCGGCTATCCTTCAACAATATTGTTTGGCTTCAGGACAAGCTATCAATCTTAACAAATCAAGAGCTTTTTTTTTTTTCAGCAAAAATTGTCATGTGAGTTTGAGGAGAAATATGTCTATAGAATTAAGAGTCCCAGAAATTGAGAAAACATGGAAATACTTAGGCATTCCTTCGGATTGGGGAGCCCTAAAAAAAGACATGTTTGTGTGGATTTTAGCCAGAGTCAACATGAAGCTGGAAAGTTGGAAGGATAATTTGCTGTCAAAAGCAGGGAAGGAAACATTAATTAAATCAGTGGTTCATGCTATCCTACAATATGCAATGTCCATTTTTAAGATCCCTGTTTCAATATGCAGAGCTATTGAGAAGAAGATTGCAAATTTCTGGTGGGGGAACAGTAACAAGAACTTGGGGATTCATTGGAAGAACTAGGAAGCCTTAAAACTAAGGAAGGATGAGGGGGGTCTCGGATTTAAAGATTTACTTGCTTTTAACAAAGCCATGCTAGGGAAGCAAGCTTGGTGCATTTTTCAGCATCCTCAGTCTCTATTAAGTCAAGTGACGAAGGGCCTTTATTACCCATGCTACGAATTATGGAAAGCTGGTAAAGGGTCTAGGCCTTCATGGGGATGGCAAAGTATTATCTTGGGAAGAGACTCTATATCTCCACACATTATGTATTCAGTGGGGAATGGAAAGAAAATTTCGATTAGAGAGGATAAATGGCTGAAGAGTGGATAAATTGGAGGTCCAGCAACTAGGAATGAACCAATCATTGTGGATGATTTAATAGATGCAGAGACTGGAAAATGGAAAGAATCAGTGATCAAATCCCTATTTGATGACATATGAGTGAATGAGATTCTTACAACACCTATTGGCCTACCCACATCAGAAGATAAATTGGTATGGACAAATAACAAGTCATGCTTATATATAGTCAAAGGGGGTTATTTTACTAATAGAGAAAGATTAGCTACTAAGCATGCAGCAGAGGCAACCTCATCTCATTATACGAATCCACAACTATGGAATCTGGCAAGTTGGAATCCTACCCAAAGTTAAAAATTTTCTCTGGAGTGCATGTTAGAATGCTCTGCCCACAATGGACAATTTGTATAAGAGAAAAATCGTACCTGACCTACTATGCCCTATTTGCAAAAACGAAGTTGAATTGATTGAACAAGTCCTGCTGCTTTGCCCCTGGACAGCTCGATTATGGAGTGCTCCCCCTCTGCAAATTAAAATTTCAAGGGTAGGGTTATCACGGTTTGATGATTGGTTGTATGAATTAAAGAGAGAAACCCGAGATTCCCTGAAGTTTGAACAAATCGCACTGACTGTGTGGTGCATCTGGAAAGACAGGAATCAGTACATCTTCAAACATCACTCCCTGCATCCACAACAGACGATGTTAAAGGCTTTAGCTTTACACGAAAACTTCCTTACTTGAAATAAAAAATCTAAAGGAAAGAAGGAAAGTGAGGCCCAGACTTACAGATGGATTCCCCCGAACCCCAGTGAGTTGGCTGTTAATATAGATGCTTCCTTTGCCCTGAATAACGAAGAGGTTGAAGACGGTGAGGAAAACAGGGGTTCGGAGTTGCACAGGGGAGCCATCGCTTGTATTTGTCGAGACTCTAAGGGACGACTAGTTGATGGCTTCTCCAAATCGGTGGCAACTTCATTGGCGGAATAAGCAGAGGCCAAGGCTCTCTTGGAAACCCTAGATTTTCTATCGTCTAAATCTAATGCTATCCTGCAAGTACGATTTGACTGCTATCTTCTCGTACAAGCTGTTCTGGAGTTGACCAAATCCAGCTGGGAGATAACACCCATTGTGGACCAAATTAAGATCAAACTAAAGGAGTTCCCGGGCCTTTCGTTAGCCCACTGCACTAGGGAGACAAAAAGGCCAGCAGATTGGGTTTCTAAAGCCCAAAGAGCTAACTTTCTACCTAGGAATTGGGTCGCTAATCCCCTTCCCACTCTTTTTGATTTATTATGTGCCGATGCTCTTGATGTATTTCCTTCAAACATGGTTAAGTAATGCAATGGTGATCATATTTTAGACAAAAAGAAAAACAGTACTATGAGGCGACGACATAGAATATTACACCCTTTCTCATCGTAATAACATAAGCATTGAGCATTGCACTTGATTAGGTTTATTATAAAAGATATAATTTGACCTTATATTTGCATTTACTCGAAACCGAATGTAAGATTTATAGCTACTAAGAGTAGAATTTCCAGCATAAATGCAAGAGTATTCTGCCACCAGATGCCAACACACATCCACATCCAGATTTGGATATATATTATTGGAGGATAATTCCCTAGAAAAAAACTCCCAATTTTAGGCTCCGTTCGTTTCATGGAAAATAACTTCCAGGAAAATATTTTCCGTATTTTTTTATGTTCGTTTCATGGAAAATAAAATAGTCAAGGAAAATATTTTCCACCAATTCAAAAGTAGGAAAAATGTTTTCTGCTTTTTTGAAAGATGAAAACATTTTATGTGTTCTTTGTTTACTTTTAGATATCGCGGCCTCTAACAGTATGTCTCGAACCAGCGGCCTTTGACAAACAAACACCGGAAAAAATTGTCATTTTCCAGAAAAAATATTTCCTGAAAAATATTTTCTAGAAATGCTATATTTTCCGTGAAACAAGCAAAGTCTTATATCCAACCCAAATTCTACCATGAACTTCTTATATATATATATATATATATATATATATATAATCATAACAATTTTAAGTATAGTGAACATCATTTTTTGTCTAAAAAAATTTCCTCAACTTTCATTTGAGTCTTAAATCTGTCCTCCCATCAACATGCCATCCAACTAGGCGTTAATTATCCAATGTGGCATCCATATGTACTTATTGATATGAAATTTAGATGCTGCATCAGACAAAGTAAAAAAAAAAAATAAGAGAGATGCGCCCATGATGAACAGTAGTTGAATGGTTCATGATGAACAGTAGATGAACTTATTTCTCAATTTTTACTTCTTCTTAGACATGGCACCTAAAGCTAGCAAATATACCAAGATGCCATGTCAAATAATTAATAGTTATGCATGCGACATTACTAACCTTGGTTAGAAGGGAGGGACTAGTAACAACAAGCGAATCAAGAATAGAGCAACATGAGAATTGGCACCCTTGACGTCCAAACAATAATCTGGATAAGCGTCCTCAATAATAGACCAAGCCCATATTCCTTGGAAGGTGGGCCTATTAATGGTAAGTGAACAACGAAGAGCCCAACATGAGAATTGAGCACCCTTGGCATTCAAATAGTAGTTTGAAGAAGCCTACCCAAGTTACCTAGAAGGGGCATCACAATGAGATCCCAATCATGTGAAAGTTTGTCCATTTTTAAAGACAAAAAAAAGTTCAAGGTACAATTGCAACTGAAACTACTATTGACACCTAAATTTTGGCTACCTATTTAGCAATTAGTGCATAGAAAATTAGGGACCAATCTTGGCTCCTAACAAAAATATATCAACATATTTTCATTTAATTATGTGTCATATCACATAGCATGTTTTTTAATGGGCTAGCGATCATAGATAGACCTAAATTAACCATGTTGATTGGGTTGGCATTGCAGAAAAATTCGGCCACATAAGGAGCACAGGCCTAAATTCACAACCCAGAATGTGACTTTTTGAGATTTAAATGAGTTGGGTTTAACCCATAATGTTAGCAAGCTTTGAACATAATTAGAGTAAACCCTAGATGAGTCAAGACCTGTCAATAATTAGGCCCTCAAGAGGGCCAAATTTCGGCCACGCTAGGGACAATGGGTTAGCAGAAAATCACATAGAGAGACGAGCCAGAACCAAGCTCAATTCAATCTAATTTCAGCCCATTCGACTTAGGCCTTGATAATTACATCCCATTATTCTAATTAAAGTATAATCTAAGCCCGTCAAAACCTTGGTTTAACTTTATATATTCAAACTTATGCCTTGTAACCTAGGTGTCGGCAATTCATAATCTCATAATACACATAGAGAAAACAGAAGTGAAAGAAACTTTCACACAACGCTGCTTCTCTGCCATGCTCTAATGACAGCCTGCTATTACTCGCCTAAAACATGTCATTGCTTCTGCTCTTACTTCCCATGATTTTCCCAGTTACTGCTGCCCATGCCAATAAACCTGTTGTTGTTGTTGTCACCATCGCCTACCTCCCACATTACTACTTTCTTCGGCACAACAATGAGGTTTGCTACTTCCGGTTTTTGCCATCTCTGTTGCTAGAATTACAATACTCCTTTCCTTGCCTGGCTACTACTCACCGACCTGAGACATGCTATCTCTTCTTGCTCTGATTTCCACACCGACAACGATATTGCTTCACTAGTGGTTGACGAAGAAGCAGTCAAATCTAGCGCCTCGACAAGCTTTGCCCCAAGACCTTAGCTACTGCTGTGAATCAAGGACCTCCCTACCACCGCTTGCTGTCGCTCGACGATCCTTGCTGCCTACACTGTAAGGACAGACTGCTATCCCCGCCACCATTGATCCATCACCAACCTAAGGTGTTTCGCTTCTATTTTCCATGTTTTCATTGAGTCTCAAGAAAGGTAAGACAAATGGGATAATCTAAGTGATCTAACCTCTTTCTAGAAGTATTCCTATACTCTGCTTAATGCTGCACTTTCTGCCACAGAAAACTTCATTCCTAGTCTGACCTGCATACAAAGGAAAAGTAGGTAAATCGGCTATATTACTGCACTCAAACTAATACACAATTGACATAAAAAAATTATATGCCAACACGGTACACGAAAGATTGAACCGATGATATGCCTGATCTAAGGAAGGCCCAAGTTGGTTAAGCGAAGGAACACAGCCCCAATCATTAGCACAAGGTGCTGGCCTGAGATATTTTGGACCTCTAGGCAATCTCGGATCCTACACTTAGATTCGACAGACTGTAATTATCAATTTAATTAGAAATTTTTTTGAAGTCTTCAGGGTAGCAATTGAAAAAAGACTACAGGCCTTAATAAATTGGGAATACACACCACTTAAATGTTCGGTACTAAATGGAAGGAAGGTCATTAGAGTGGTAGATAGACTACCGCATATAAGATGTAGCCAGGCTCTTCTTGGAGCTGATGCCAGTAGCTTGGCATCACAAGCTGCAGGCAGATTTTTGCAGACCCACCATTTGTTGGAGGATTTCTAGAAAATCGATTCAAAAATGGCTTTAGAATAAAGGTTGTCAGTATAGTCTGGAGGTCTTTAGACGTTCTGAAGGTTTTCAGACAGTCTGGCCTCCTCTGCATCTGTGTCTTTCTGAGTCTATATCTTCAATCAAATAAAGTTTATTTGCAATAGAATGAAGCAATAACAGAATTGAAAGGAAATAGTATAAGGAAACCGAGACCTGTATTCAACACAGTTTCCTTAAAATAGATTCGCCCCCTTCAGTACACAATGAAGCCCATCTTTCGGGGTTGCATTCATGTACGCAGGTCGTACGCTCGCGCCCAAGTTCAGGTTCGTCAGGAACCACATTTGCACCTCATCTGCGCGTGCGCGAGAGGCATAGTGCTTGTGCTTTTAACGTTATCACTTCAAAGGAGTGTAACCATATATAAAGCACTCCAAACCCTTTTTACTTTCCAATGTGGGACTAGTGCTTTTCACTTCCCACTTCCAACTCATCTTGCTTTCCAATGTGGGACTTTCACTTCCCACACAAGTGGGTTCTTTGAGAAATAATTTCTCATTCACCCAACAATTTATCCCAAAATTCCAACATCTTTCAGCACCCAGCTGCTCACTGCAAGTTTCTTCATGGGCAAACACCTTGAGTCAATGTCGTTTGAGCCAATCAGAATCCCTTCGGACTTCCCTCATTGAATAAGTAAGTCAAGACCCAGCTTCACCAAATTCCTTTTTAGGTCGTCCAAACACTCAATGAGCAACTGTGCTCTGAAAGCTACCAAACAAAGAACATAGCACAACTTTGATAGTTTTTACCAATCACAATCACTTTGACATGACTCATTTTTTCACAGGAGCAACAATAGCAACAGGGTAAGCATGCATATTCAATTTGGTAGGCATACCAAGAGTGATCAATCAGGGAGTCAATAAAGGGTGTAGATTGGAGCATGGGCAGTGCATATGAATGGGCCATTTGTTGATGCAGGGAAAGAGCGAAGAGAGATAAAAGACAATGATCTTTTACCTCCAGTTTTGGGGAAGCTGACGTAATGGGTGGTATCAAAGTGTCGGGGATTGAGTCAATGAACGGGCAAGACAAGCTCAGAGGAGGGCCGGGCCTGGAACAAAAGCTCGTTTTCCAAAACCCTCAGATCGTTCCCGAACCACACAATCATCATCCCTTTGCCTTTCCTCTTCGCATCGTTACTACGAGAGTACCTGTCCATGGTCTTGTTTGCAATCTGCTCCGTTTTGTCGGCATTCAATGCAGGTACGTGGAAAAGTTTTGCCTCTTCAGGCATTGATTCAGAATGTTTCAGCATGGCCTACCGTTTCCTCTTACTTACAAATAGAGATAGAGCGATAAAGACCTTGACACGTAGGCACGCATTTTGTGGCTATGCGATCTTTTGCTATCTACTAATGTCAACAATTCGCCGTCAAGTGGGACCCGGATCACCTGCCGAGATGGGTAGGTGACCAGGTCCTGCCGTTAATGGGGGACGGATTTTGATTTTGATTTTTTTTTATCTTTTCTAAAAGAACTTTTTGTTCCACGATGGGGAACAAAACCTGGTCATCCCTGCCCAGGCCGTACCCTGGGCAGGGAATCCATTCCCCGTCAAGTGAGCAAAGGTCGTTACCCGTTTGGAAAAAAGACCCAACTGTTTTTTTTTTAGGTGAATTGGGCGCATAATGTAATAAAAACTTACAAATTGATCGACGTGGCCTTTTCTTGTATAAAAAAATTACTATATTACTTTAAATTGACTTATCAATATAAATAATATATTTATGTAGAAGAAGAAAAAAGCTAGTGGGTGTTTCACAATTGAGTAAAGCTAGCTGTTCCATTAGCTTTTATGACATATTACAAAAGTCAACTCGATTAGATTCCAACTACATTCCATGTGACGGCCCATTTTTGGGTGTTTTTAGCTTTAAGGAATTAAATTTGGACATTTCAGAATTTTCCCTTATTTTCCAATCACTCTCCCTATTTTTCTTTTATTTTTCCCTTATTTCCTTCCTTTTCCCTATTTTCTTTCTTTTCTTCTTATTTCTCCTTCCGCGCGCGTGGGCCAGCCCAGCCCTTTCTTCCTTCTTTTCTCCCCACTGGCTCAGCTCCCTTTTCCTTTCTGTCTCGGCCCATCTGGCTTTCTCCATGCACTCCCAGGCCATTATCCTTCTCTATGTGCGCGAGTCGGCTGTAGCTGCGCTGGCTGCCAGCGAGGCGCGGCTTAGCCATGTGGCGCGCACGGACGCGAGCCCTGGCCACGCAGCAGCTAGCCTCCCTCGCTACGTCAGCCCTCAATCTTCCTCCTTCGCGCGAGCCTCTTTCGCCGAGGGAAAAAAAACCCTAGCCGCCATTGAGGAAAGAGGATGGACGCCATTTGACACGAAATTTCACTAGCTCGCGTGGGGAGCCTCGCCGTGGAGGTCATGACTCACTCCCGCCGCGAGGGACGCCATCGTGCTGCCCAACTCCCTAAAACCCAAGCCCTAATTTTCCCTGCTCAGGCGCCGCCTGCAACTCCCTCGCCGAGACGAATTGGAGCTCGACGTCTCTCGTTGAGCCTCGTCCTTACTCCAAGACGTCGTCTTGTCGTTCCTCCTCTCCTCCGTCGCACCCAACTTCATCCCTCAGCTCGAATCAGCCGCGAACACAGACTCGCCAGAGCTCCCCTGCCCGTTCCAGCCCCTACTTCTCGGCCATGACGCTGCCCAGCTCGTCCTTGGCCACGAACAGCCCTTGGCTGACCCTAGTGGCTCTGACCGAACCAACCCGAGCACCAGCCGTCCCAGCCATCGAGCCCCAGCCGTCCATCCAGCTTGCCTAAGCAGCCATCCAACTCGTCGGAGTCAGAATCAGCTCGTCGGAGTTCTCGCCGGAGACCTCGCCGACGGCCAGCCAAGAATTCGCTAGAAATCTGCCGTCGCCACCGTCGCATTGCGCCGAGCCGTACCGTGGTGTTTGGGATCCAATCGTGCGTTTAAAGTGCAAAATTCGAGGACTAATTGAGCTCACCGTTGCCAATTAGACCCTAAAGCTCATATTGGACGTGAGTCGCCTCCTAATCCCAATTAGGGCGGTTACACGCTCTAGTAGTTAATTATTGACTTAATTAGGTGAAATTGAAAGCCAATTGAATGATTAGGGGGTCAATTGATCGATTAAGTATTAATTTAGTGACTTTTGAGGATTTAGGGGTAATTTGGTAATTTTAGTCAATTAAGGGTGATTTGGTAAAAATTGGATAGCTAGAGGGCAAATTGGTAGTTTGCTAGCTCTAGTTACTTGATTAATTAAGCTTAGTAACTAGAGCGAGGTTAGTAATTTCAGAGATTATTATTGATTTTTCCTAATTTTGGCTATCTGTGGCTTAATTAGGCTTTTAGGGGTATTTTGGTAATTTGAGGATTTGGAGATAATTAAGTAATTTAAGGACTTTGGTTAATTTTGATAATTAGCTAGGTGAGATTATATTGGTAATTTATGCAATTAGAATTTATTTACTGCAATTTTTCCTAATTAGGGGTGAATTATCTAAATTGATATTTATTCAAAAAATTTATATCTTGTTATATTGGTTATTTAATATCAATGATTGCGCAATTGGATGTGATTGATAATTGATTGTGATTAACAATTGACTGTGGTCTAAAATTGGTTGTGGTTGCTAATTGATTGTGATTGATATTTATTGAAGTCAATTTTAATTGATTAATTTATTGGTTAGGACTAGTGTGGAGTGAGGACTAGTGAGTTAATTAGATATTTGGACTAGGAAACCATGACACGAGAGTGGGGTTACCTAATTGGATAAGGACCCTAGAGTGAGGGCCTTCCTAATCGAGGATTATGTGGTAGACTCATTGAGATTTATCTCATTGTTGTTGTTTAACCCTTTTTACAGGTCCAGATTGTGGAGTTCTTCCTCGAGGGCCAGGTAAGGCTGGAGGAGCCTATTGATGCCGAGAAGTTAGTTTATTTTGTTATAATCAGTTAGGGGTATTTTTGAGAGACACTTGATTAACCCCTTACCCATTGATTTTTTATTGTATTATTAATGGGTTTAGACTTTGTACGGTTTGTTTGTAATTACTGAATCAGTTTGTTTAAATTAAGGAGATTTCAGACACTTAGGGTTTGTCCGGGATTATTTATTTGTTTCCGTTGCGTAATTAATTAATTAATGAGTTTTTATTTGGTCGACGATTATTCCTGGGAACGTCGCGAATTTATTGACCGGTGAGGACCACCTTCAGGGACTATTGCGAGCTCGGGACTGGGGCATGACGGCCCCTGTTGAATTGGTATCCGAGCGAGGTTAGGAATTGGAGTAATAAGGTTAGGGTATGCTTTCCTGGAGTGATTTGTGTTGTTTGATGTGATTTTCAATGATTATTGATAATTTGCAATTGATTTGTGATTGTTTATGATTTGTGTGATTTGCGATTGCACATGATTTGTAATTGTTCTTGATTTGTGATTGTATGGTTTTACATTTAGCCACGTTGGCACGGTATGGGACGTGTACGATAAGGTTGGATGTTCGACCCTATTATTATTGAATTGAATGTACCACTGACAAATGACATATGAAAGCATTGCTGTGTTATCGCTCTGCTACTTAAGGCTTGCTGTGTTACCGCTCGCCATGAAAGCATTGCTGTGTTATCGCTCTGCTACTTGAGGCTTGTTGTGTTATCACTCGCCATTGGCTTGCTGTGTTATCGCTTGCCATTTGAAAGCATTGTTGTGTTATCGCTTTGCTATTGAGGCTTGTTGTGTTATCGCTTGCTTTTGGGAAGCACTGCTATGTTATCTCTTTGCTAACCCTTTTTAATTAGGTTGTAGGAATGACTAGGAACCAAAGACGTCGAGGAGAAGAGTGACCTTAGGTCGCTTTGGTGTAGGAGCTGAGGCTCCAGTTGATCAAAGGATCGAGGCCCTCATGCAGTCCCTAAAGGCTCTTAGGGACAGGGTGGATCAGCAGGCACAGAACCAGGAAGTTGCTGATGCTGCACAGAACCAGGAAGCTGTTATCGCATCCGCTACTAATGCTACGGCGAATGCTGCTGTTGCTGCATTTCTGAATGCTAATGCCCCTCCACTTGAAGTGGGTATCGCTGCTCATGTACCTGAGGATGAGGTATTTGATAATGTAGTGGACGCTCCTATTCCTACAGCTGCAGGTAGGAATGAGGATAGGAGCATCCAGAAGCAAGTAGAGCAGTTCCTGAGGTTGCAGCCTCCCCAGTTTCATGGAAGATGTGATCCAGAGGCCGCTACTTCTTGGCTCTGGAATATTGAAAAGGTATTCACAGTACTGAAATGTTCTGACTCTGATAAGGTGGTCTTGGCCGTGTACCAGCTAGAAGACAACGCCAGCCACTGGTAGGATGCCACCAAGGATCGAGTATTTCCTGCAGGGACAGTACCTACCTAGCGTGCATTTGTGGAAGCTTTTAACCACAAGAACTTTTCTAACACTGCGAGGGACCAGAAGATGGTAGAATTCCTGAAGCTTCGTCAGAATAAGATGTCAGTGGAGGAGTATGAGGATAAGTTTGCTAAACTGTCCAGATATGGCAGGAGGATAGTGGAGGATCCTGAGGATACAGCTATCAGACTCAGAGATGGACTGAGGCCAGACATTAGGAGTCAGCTAGCACCCCTAGAGTTGCGCAATTACGACAAGGTACTGAGTAAGGCTCTTTATGTGGAGAGAGACATGGCGAAGAGAGCCGCCGCATCTGGATCGCGATTCACCCTTAGTTGAGACAGCCGTAGACAAAGGAAGAGGCCTATGACTGGGAGCAGGTACCCGACATCGCCTAACCGAAGAGGAAACTTTGGGAGATCGGCACCTCACGTGGAAGATAAGTGTCGCCAGTGTAGGAGACATCATGGACCTGGAGCCTGCCCTCGCATTATTGGAGCTTGCTATAGTTGTGGTCAGCAAGACCATATGCAGAGAGACTGTCCACGCCGCCTAGCTGGGGCGCAGCCACCACTACGCATAAGACAGCCTGCTAGAATGGAGAGACCCCTAACTCAAGGGAGAGTATATGCCGTGACTCGAGCAGAGGCTCAGAACGCAGGCGGAGTGATTGTAGGTACTGTTTCCTTACATCAGCATGCTGCGTATGCATTATTTGACACTGGAGCCACACATTCATTTGTAGCTGCCCAATTTGCTAAACTAGTTGAGTTGAATCTGGAAGCATTGAGTGTAGTCCTTAGTGTTACTACTCCTATGAAAGATAAGGTGTTATCGGTTGAGGGGTGTAAGGGGTGTGAGATAGTGATTAGTGGGGTGAAAGGGCTGATTGATTTGGCTGTGTTGACTATGTTTGATTTTGATGTTATTATTGGGATGGACTAGTTGAGGAAGCAGAGAGCCACGGTGGACTGTTATAATCAGGTGATTTAGTTCCAACCGTTGGATCTTCCTAGTTATGAATTTGTCGAAGTAGAGGAGGTCCTTCTATACCATTAATATCGTCCCTCGAGGCAGTAAAGCTGCTTGAGGATAGGTGTCAGAGTTTCTTGGCAGCTGTGATAGACTTGTTGGTTGAAGGGCCGACAATTGAAGAAATCGCTGTGGTGCGAGAATTTGCTGATGTGTTTCCAAAAGAATTACCAGGACTACCCCCGGAGAGAGAAATTGAATTTGTTATTGAACTAGCTCCTGGTACTGAACCTATCTCCAAGCCTCCCTATCAGATGTCGCTGTCAGAGTTGAAGGAATTGAAGGTGCAGATGCAGGAGTTGCTGGATAAGGGATTCATCCGTCCCAGTGCATCACCTTGGGGTGAATCGGTACTATTTGTGAAGAAGAATGATGGGTCTATGCGATTGTGCATCGACTACAGGCAATTGAATCAGATGACGATTAAGAATAAGTATCCTCTGCCGAGGATTGATGATCTGTTTGATCAGCTGCAGGGTGCCTCAGTGTTTTCTAAAATTGACCTGAGGACCGGTTATTATCAGCTGAGGATCAGGAAGGCGGATGTTCCGAATACCGCGTTTCGTACGAGGTATGGTCATTATGAGTTCATAGTGATGCCTTTTGGGTTGACTAACACCCCTGCTTTATTTATGGATATGATGAATCGCATTTTTAAGGAGTATTTGGACCAGTTTGTCATAGTATTCATCGACGACATTCTGGTGTACTCGAAGAGTCTGGAGGAGCATGAACAGCATTTGAGGATAGTATTGACGACCCTTCGAGAACAAGGATTGTTCGCCAAGTTCAGTAAATGTGAGTTCTAGTTAGGTCACGTCGCTTTCTTGGGTCATGTGATTTCAAGTGAAGGGATATCTATGGATCCAACGAAGATAGAAGTAGTCATGGAGTGGCCGAGATCCATGACGGTGACTGAGATCCGGAGTTTCTTCGATCTGGCTGGTTACTACCGTCATTTTGTGGAGAAGTTTTCAAGTATAGCGGCGCCACTGACCAATCTACTGAAGAAAGATACTAAGTTTGAATGGACTGATAAATGTAAAAAGAGTTTTCAGGAGTTAAAGAGAAGGTTGACTACCACTCCAGTACTGATGATTCCATCAGGTCCAGGTGGGTATGAGATTTATAGTAATGCATCCTATCAAGGGTTAGGGTGTGTTTTAATGCAGCATGGACGGGTTGTAGCATATGCATCGAGACAGTTGAGGCCTCATGAGCAGAATTACCCGATACATGATCTAGAATTAGCTGCGATTATCTTCGCCCTCAAGATTTGGAGGCATTACCTATGTGGAGAGAAGTTCACTATTTATACAGATCATTAGAGCCTTAAATACCTATTTTCTTAGAATGATTTGAATATGAGGTAGCGCAGATGGATGGAAATACTAGAGGACTACGACTGCGACATTCTATATCATCCAGGAAAGGCTAATAGGGTAGCCGACGCCCTCAGTTGCAAGTCATCGATAGCACACCTAATGGTGAACGAGTGGCTTCTACTTGAAGGAGCCAGGGATTCTGACTTTAATGGCCACATTGCGTGTAGAACCGCAGATTCAGTCAAGGATTAAGTCCCTACAGCCTACAGATCTAGCTCTGCAGAAGATTATACAGATGAATGAGGATCAGAGGAAACCGGACTTCCATATCTCAGAGGATGGGATTCTGAGGTTTAAAGGAAGACTGTGTGTGCCTAATGATATTGCACTTAAGGAGGAATTATTAGCTGAGGCTCACCGGAGTAACTATAGCATCCACTCTGGGAGTACCAAGATGTATCAGAATCTGAGGCCACATTATTGGTGGTCTGGTATGAAGGCTGATGTAGCCAAACATGTGGCTAAGTGCCTGACATGTCAGCAGGTGAAGGCACAGCACTGTAACTAGGAGGTCTGTTGAGACCATTGGAGATTCCGGAATGGAAATGGGAGCATATCATGATGGACTTCGTGACAGGTCTACCCAGGAGTCAGCGAGGTCATGATACAATCTAGGTTATAGTAAACAGACTGACCAAGTCTACACATTTCATTGCAATACATAAGGACTTCGCCTTGGACCGATTGGCTGAGTTGTATGTTCGCCAGATAGTCAGACTTCACGGAGTACCAGTGACGGTCACCTCTGATCGTGACCCAAGATTTACAGCCGCTTTCTGGAAGAGCTTGCAGACCGCCTTGGGGACGAAACTGCAGTACAGTACCGCCTACCACCCACAGACATATGGACAGTCTGAGGGGACCATTCAGAATCTGGAAGACATGCTGCGAGCTTGTGTCTTGGATTTTAAGGGTAGCTAGGAGGATCAGTTACATTTGGTGGAGTTCGCTTATAATAACAGCTTCCAGCAGAGTATAGGAATGGCCCTATACGAGGCCTTATACGGTCGTGCCTGCAGAACTCCTATTTGTTGGGATGAGATAGGAAAGCGGAAGATTACAAGTCCAGAGTTGGTACATCAGTCAGTAGAGGCTGTCAAGATCATCAAGGCTAGAATGAATATAACTCAGAGTCGCTAGAAGAGCTATGCAGACAAGAGACGTAGACCCTTGGAGTTCCAGGAAGGTGACCATGTGTTCTTGAAGGTGTCACCTAAGAGAGGGATGTCTTGCTTTGGGAAGAAGGGAAAATTGAGTCCAAGGTATGTGGGACCATTTGAGATCTTGGAGAAGATGGAGCTGCAACCTATCGTCTAGCTCTATCGCGGAATTTAGCTCAGATTCACAACGTCTTCCACGTGTCGATGCTGAGGAAGTATGAACCTGATCCATCTCATGTCCTGAGTTTTGATGAAATCGAAGTTGATGATAGGGTATCATACGTGGAAAGACCAATCAGAATTGAAGATCGCGGGGAACAACGCTTGAGGAATAAGATTATTCCTCTGGTCAAGGTAGTCTGGCAGCACCACGACACTGAAGGAGCGACCTGGGAAAGCGAAGAAACCATGAGGAGTCAATATCCTTATCTGTTTGAAGGAACTAGTAATGTGAATTTCGAGGACGAAATGTCCTAAAGGGGGGAGAATTGTGATGGCCCATTTTTTGAATTTTTTAGCTTTAAGGAATTAAATGTGGACATTTCAGAATTTTCCCTTATTTTCCAATCACTCTCCCTATTTTTCTTTTAGTTTTCCCTTATTTCCTTCCTTTTTCCCTATTTTCTTTCTTTTCTTCTTATTTCTCCTTCCGCGTGCGTGGGCCAGCCCTGCCCTTTCTTCCTTCTTTTCTCCCCACGGGCCCAGCTCCCTTTTCCTTTCTGTCTTGGCCCATCTAGCTTTCTCCATGCACGCCCAACCCATTATCCTTCTCTGCGTGCACGAGTCAGCTCCAGCTGCGCTGGCTGCCAGCGAGGCGCGGCCTGGCCACGTGGTGTGCACGGACGTGAGCCCTGGCCACGCGACAGCACGCCACGCGCCAATTGGCCTCCCTCGCCACGTCAGCCCTCCGTCTTCCTCCTCTTCTCCTTCGCACGAGCCTCCTCCGCCAGGGGAAAAAAAAAACCGTAGCCGCCATGGAGGAAGGGGGATGGACGCCGTTTGACACGAAATTTCATCAATTCGCGTGGGGAGCCTCGCCATGGACGTCATGACTCACTCCCGCCACGAGGGACGCCGTCGTGTTGCCCAACTCCCTAAAATCCAAGCCCTAATTTCCCCTGCTCAGCCACTGCCTGCAACTCCCTTGCCGAGACGAATTGGAGCTCGACGTCTCTCGCCGAGCCTCGTCGTCACTCCAAGACGTCATCTTGTCGTTCCTCCTCTCCTCCGTCGCACCCAACTTCATCCCTCAGCTCAAATCAGCCGCGAACACAGACTCGCCGAAGCTCCCCTGCCCGTTCCAGCCCCTGCTTCTCAGCCACGACGCTCCCCAGCTCATCCTCGGCCACGAACAGCCCTTGGCTGACCCCTAGTAGCTCTAACCGGACCAACCCGAGCACCAGCCGTCCCAGCCATCGAGCCCCAGCCGTCCATCCAACTTGCCTTAGAAGCCATATAACTCGCCAGAGTCAGAATCAGCTCGACGGACTTCTCGCCGGAGACCTCGCCGACGGCCAGCCAAGAATTCGCCGAAAAATCTACCGTCGCCACCGTCGTATTGCATCGAGTAGTACTATGGTGTTTGGGATCCAATCGTGCGTTTAAAGTGCGAAATTCGAGGACTAATTGGGTCACCATTGCCAATTAGACCCTAAAGCTCGGATTGGAGGTGAGTCGCCTCCTAATCTCCAATTAGGGCGGTTACACGCTCTAGTAGTTAATTATTGGCTTAATTAAGTGAAATTGATAGCCAATTGAATGATTAGGGGGTCAATTGATCGATTAGGTATTAATTTAGTGACTTTTGAGGATTTAGGGGTGATTTGGTAAAAATTGGATAGCTAGAGGGCCAATTGGTAGTTTACTAGCTCTAGTTACTTGATTAATTAGCTTATGGAGCAAGGTTAGTAATTTCGGAGATTATTATTGATTTTTCCTAATTTTGGCTATTTGTGGCTTAATTAGGGCTTTTAGGGGTATTTTGGTAATTTGAGGATTTGGAGATAATTAAGTAATTTAAGGACTTTGGTTAATTTTGATAATTAGCTGGGTGAGATTAGATTGGTAATTTACGCAATTAGAATTTATTTACTACAATTTTTCCTAATTATGGGTGAATTATCTAAATTGATATTTATTCTGAAAATTTAATTATCTTGTTATATTGGTTATTTAATATCAATGATTACGCAATTGGATGTGATTAATAATTGATCGTGATTGACAATTGATTGTGGTTGACATTTGAGTGTAGTCAAAAATTGGTTGTGGTTGCTAATTGATTGTGATTGATATTTATTTAAGTCAATTTTAATTGATTAATTTATTGGTTGGGACTAGTGTGGAGTAAGGACTAGTGAGTTAATTAGGTATTTGGACCGAGCAACCATGACACGAGAGTGGGGTTACCAAATTGGATAAGGACCCTAGAGTGAGGGCCTTCCTAATCGAGGATTAGGTGGTAGACTCATTGAGATTTATCTCATTGTTGTTGTTTAACCCTTTTTACAGGTCCAGATCGTGGAGTCCCTCCTCGAGGGCCAGGTGAGGCTAGAGGAGCCTAGTGATGCCAAGAAGTTAGTTTATTTTGTTGTAATCAGTTAGGGGTATTTTTGAGAGACACTTGATTAACCCCTTACCCATTGATTTTTTATTGTATTATTAATGGGTTTAGCCTTCGTACGGTTTGTTTGTAATTACTGAATCAGTTTGTTTAAATTAAGGAGATTTCAGACACCCTAGGATTTGTCCGAGATTATTTATTTGTTTCCGCTGCGTATTAATTAATTAATGAGTTTTTATTTGGTCGACGATTATTCCTGGGAACGTCGCGAATTTATTGACCGGTGAGGACCACCTTCAGGGATTGTTGCGAGCTCGGGACCGGGGCGTGACATTCCAACTCGATTAGATCCCAATTAGTCCTCAAAACTGGCTGGGAAAGGCGAACTAAATTAAGCAGGGGAGGCAATTCTACAGCTCCATGCTCTGCCTAACATTTCTTCCAATGTATGAATGTTTCTGCAGAAGATGAACCACAGACCCAAATTTGTAAGATTGCAAAGGTGCTGATAAGAAACTACAAGCAAGTAATAGGAAACCTATGGCAAGTCCAGCTTTTAGGATGGGGCGGTACCTTAAGTCTATGAAATTGACATAGATGTAAGAATGCTTAGGATGCAGAGAAGATAGAGAGTCCGCTAGTAGCAGCATCAGATACGAAGGTGGAATGGCTAGTGATAGTACTTTTTCCCCTTCAGGATTGTCTATGACCTGAAAACGAAAGGAGAAAGCATCAATAATTTACCACGAGCAATAACATAGTTTGAGCATGATCGACATTCAGATGACTCTTTGGCTTTATGGTAACAAATCACTGTGGAGATTGCAGGTGTTATTTACCCAATAACCACGACTCCCACTGTTAGGACACATAGGCATCAAGATCTCTTCAACTATTGCAACATCACTAAACCGACAGCAAATTAATTTCTGAATACTTCTGATCCGCGAGAAAGACGTCAACCAACATGGTTACTCCAGACATAAATTTGATGAGTAGAGCATACAACCCTATGGAAAAGAGACAGTAAATAGACCTCATCATGAGATTTATCATCCATCAGCATGAGATTTATCGTCCATTATTCGAAGAGGAATTAGCAACGTGCAGGAGCAGAATAGCTGCTTTGTCTCCCACCAAACAACTCACTTAATCTTGATTTCTAAATACAGTTTGGTTTCGGTGTTACAAGCTTGGTGAATATTGCTTTGTCAATGAACTTCAGCAAGGTACCTATGACAGACATTGAATTCTAATAGAGAAGGTTAATCCTAAGGTCCAATAGCATATGGAGCCATCAGTTTTGATCTGATTGTTCATTCAAATAACCTGTGGAGTTGTTCCGTCAGCACAACAAGTGCAATTACGTGATTTAACACCAGGGAAGATAACCTGATTGATACAATGGCACGCTCTCTTAATTTTGGTCCATGACCATCAGGTCCATCGATGCAAAATGATAGCTTTGAAGCTCCCTGAAATGTCAAAAAGAGAAAGGACCCCTATAAAGTTTCATTTATGCCTGAATCAAGCAAACTAACATCACTGAGATAATAATAACAACAATACTAAGATAATGGCAAAGAAAGAGCTCAGAAAGAATTAGCAAGAAAAATCTAACAGTCGTCCATGGGACTCTCTGATTTATAGCGACGCATGTAAAGTAATAGAAAGCCTAAGGTACATGGATGCACACTACATATATGATCAATGGAATTTTCGACCATCTGTTCTGATTGGGACGGTATGATGATGGTCATATTCCTACAAGATCTTGTGGATGCAAACTAAAGCAGGAATTCATTCCTTATCCGCAGCACCACCGATCAACTCAGCCATCTCCTCTGACTCAATGTCTATCCCGTGCTCATCCAACAGCAAAACCTGATAAAAATGAAAGTGTCGCAAAAATTCTGCCTTTTTTAATTGGGTCAACGTTCCACTTGAAAATCACTGATGGACTCCAACCACATAACAATCAATCATAAGCAGTTATGTGCAGCTAAAAGTAGCTGAATGCAGACATTTCACCGCATACTATATATCTTGCTTTTCTGTCACAATACCAGGTTGCACTTAAATACGCAAAGAGTGCGAAAAAAAACATCACATACTATCTAGAAGAAAATGAGCTGCTGTTCCACCATGGAACACAATATTAGGGGTGAGCATGGTCCAGGTTGGGCCGGTCCAGTACTCAACCTGAGGACCAATCCACACAGTGTCGGTCCTCAATTTTTTGGACAGTGGACCGACCCGTCGAACTTGAGACCGAGGACCGGACCGACCCTATCAGTCTGGTCCGGTCCCCGGGTCAACCCAGGACCGCTAAATTTTCACAATGCGATCTAAATTTCTTGAACGTGTCCGGCATTGAAAAATGACTTAAAATAATTTAGACAATGTACACAGCATGCAATGGGATTGCAGAGACCAACACGCCATTATATGTTCACCCAACAAGTGGACTCAGGATAACAATTCCATCCATGTTATGACACCATCTAGATAAAAAAAAAAAGTCGTATTTGCATCTCCTGCTAACAAGATGTTGGAAAGAATGTATTATTCCTACTAGACGATCACTAGAAGTTACATGGATATGTGACTGAGGATAACGATATCAAACTGAAGATCACAAAGTTGAAAAATCCTAACTTACATGAGGGCCAAACTATTCTTTCCTTGATCATGGAATACTAATCCAAAATATATTATATATATGTCGAGTTGGTCCGGGTTGGACCAACCCGACACCCTAAGACTGAGGACCAACCCGTATAATAGCGGGTTAGAGATTTCAGGACCGAGGACCGACCCATTCATCTTAAAAACGGCCGGTCCTGAGCCGGTCTAGGGTCGACCCTGGACCGTTGCTCACCCCTACACAATATTGCTGAGGGCTTCAGTCATTCCCACTTAAAAAGATTGATCGGGAACATAAATTGGCTCTGTGATTGCAATGAGAGTAATACCCAATCATCAGGTCTGATAAGATTCATATTTGCCATATCTTCATCGAAGATTTGAGCCTGCTTCCCACTGCAAAAGAGCCAGTTCTGTCATAGACAAGTGTGCAGTATGCACCAATCCGATGATAATTTTGTTTTCTTCTTCATGTTTGGATTAACAGAAATTCACCATCAATTAGTAGGCAAGCAAAATATAACGGCAAAAGGGGGGAGGCTTAGCATACGAAATGTGGTAAAGGGAAAGAGGGTGGAAAGGTACCACTTCAGGCGACATTTTCTTGCCCACGGGAAATAATCCAAGTGGAAGTTCTCTCTGTTCCATACAATCAACTCAATCACTCAGCAATCTCTTCAAACTCCACCCGTAGAAGCGGTTTGGCGGAATAAAAGTTGAGATAGAGTGAAAAATTCATAATTCAGAGAGCGAGAGCGAGAGCGAGAGCGAGAGAGAGAGAGAGAAGATTACCGCAGACGGACCAGTGTACTTGCATCTTCCACCTGAAAATCCAGAATTTGAATTCCATTTCCAAATGGGGTCTCCTCAAAATGCTCACTTTATGTTCGCAAACGACAAGAACTGAGAGAGAGAGAGAGGAACCTGGAGAAGAAATGGAGAAGGAATGGAGTTCGTTGCGAAGAGACAGAAGGAAAGCAAGACAGCCATTTTCATGATGTAGGGAGAGACAGAGAGAGGCATCATCTTTCGTGCAATTGCGGAAATAAGGTACATGAGAACTTTTTTTTTTCCTTCTTGCTCATCTCCGAATCCTGTAACAGCCGTGAAGGGCTCGGCCCCACCAGCCCCCGTCCGCGCCTGTCCACGTCCGGCCACGCACGGGCCGCGCTCGGCCCATCGCCAGCAGCCCACGTTCTCATCCCACCCACACCGCAGCTCCCTCTCTCCTCTGTTCTCCCCTGCTTCTCACGCGCGGCACGGACGATCGGGAAGCTCGCCATGCGGGTCCCATGCCGACGAGACGGCCGGCCATTCGCTCAGGGTCTGCTGCAGCAGCCCTGGGGAACCGGCCGGAAGTGACCTCAGCCAATGAGAGCTCGCCGTGGGTCGCGTCCGGCGGCGAAACTTCCCCCGCACGCCTCCTTGCTCTGTTTTTCACCCGCCTGCCTAGCCATCTTTGAAGCCGCGTTTCTCTCACCTCGGATCTCCGTTTGAGACATGGTTGGTGCCATTGGAATCGTGGAGATGCCCTCTTCAAGCAGCCACCGACCGCCGTCGACGATTCGCTCACCTCCGCCGCCGGCAGCCCCCTCGCAGCCGCCTCCCCTGTTTTGCCGGTAGGTAGTTTGAGCTGCAAAGTGCGATTTCATCCACTTTCTTTGATCTTTAGCTTGATTTATTGGTTCCATTGGGCTTGTAAACGTAGTTAAACCCCAGATTAGCCTTTGATTTCGTTCGATTTGGTCTGGATTTGGCTGATTTGGAGTTTGAACTCGGTTGCCCAATTTTTGCAAAACCGAACCCTAGCTTCTTCAACCCGTTGTTTGGGACCTACCCACCTCCAATTGATGCTTCCAATAGATTCGTATGGGTGTTATAAGCGTAGATTAGGAAGTTATTTGGTCCGATTTGGTCTTGGATGGATGAATTGAAGTAATTTTTGTTGGCCCTCCCCCCCCCCCCCCCACCGGTCGACCGAACCGCCGCCCATCTTTCTTTGGAGTCCGATTTCTCCCTCCTCCGACCACCTTAGCCACCGTGGTTGGTGTTGTTGGACTCGTATGAGAGTCCTCCACAAAATCCCTAAGGTTTCGAGTCTTGATTTTGCTTGTGTGTGACGAGTCGAAGGAAGTTTGAGCGAGGCACGCTTGATCCGAGTTCGACCCGTTTGAAGAACCGGGTCTGCAGGTGGGCCGCGTGTTTTGGGCTCAGCTCGTGGGCTTCGCTCAGCCCAGACCCGAGACATCAAGCATCTTGGCCCGCGCGGAAGGAAGAAAGAAATAGAGGAAAGAAATAAAATAAGAAAGAAAAAGGAAAAAGAAAGAAAAGAAGTTGTTCCACGGACCGCCGAAATTATTTTGAAATTGCAAAGGTGAGGGAATTTCCTAAATCGCTATTAGACATACATGTGCACTAGTTAATATCGTTTATTATTATTTAGTAATATTATTATCATTAGTGCTGTTATTAAATCTATTAATTACTAATTATTAGTTATTAGCCTAGTTTTATTATTAATATTGCCTGGTGGTTAAATTAGGAATGTTTAGCCAAGTAATTGATCTGCGAAGGCAAGGTTGAGAATTTGAGGAACGATTTGGACTATAAGCCAGTATTGGACGGCTATAGTTAGTTTATTTAGACAGGCAATTTATTTATTCAAAGTTTAGTATTATTTTATTATTGCAATTGATTGTTTATTTAGACTATGTGGTTAGTCTAAATCGACGGGACTTGGATTTAGACTGGACTTGAGTGACGGACTAGGAATTCTTTGGATAGATGTGAGCTTAGCAGGATGTTTAGAGACAAATTAGGGACCCTAGGACCGAGGTAAACCTAATTGCGGGATAGGGAGTTAACTTGCTGAGATAATTAGTATCTCACCCCCACCACCCAACCTTTTCCCCCCAGGTGTTAACCATGGACCCAGAGGATCATTTGGAGGATGAATTTGACGAAGAAGAAGTGGAAGAAGAGGGATCAGAAGAATTCGAAGAGGAGGAACCAGAGGAGGAAGAACCCGAGGAAGAGGAGTTTGAGGAAGACGATCCCCCATATGGTAGAGTCGTTAACCCTTGACTTGGACTTTGATGATTGTATCAAGTATAAAAAGGGAGGCGAACTCGGTTCGGTAAATGTATGTTAGCATGGCGTTCTAAGTTTTTAGGTGCAGGGTTGTAATTATGCTCATTTTTGGGATGAAGGTTATGGAAAGTAAATTATCTCGCTTCGTGTGCCTAACTCTGATTTTCAAAGAGGACCACGACTGACTTTGGACCAAGGAAAGACAAAAATCGCAAGGCTGTGCACGCGTACCGGTCTCAGGGCGTGACAAATCCCCATGTGCTTTATTGCTTCCTGACACCTTACGGCCCTGAGGCCATTGCTACTGCTTACCAACCAACTTGTGAGTGTTGAATGGACGAAGATATCATCCTAGAGTGCGAATGAGATGGTTTGGTTGCTCGATGTGAAGGGGTTTGGTCTGGGGTTGAATGTGATGGCATCATTCAGAGGAAGAAAGCCCTCAAATTTCTCATTCCATGTCACCTTGGCCTTCTTTCAATCTTGATGCTGCTGCTGGCCTTTCCCTTTTTGCTTCCTCTCTTGAATATTTCATGCCAACTTAAGTAGTAAGTACCCCCATTGCTTGAAGACGCTAATTCCTGACCAGTAATGCTTACATATTACGAGGCCTGAGTACATCATACTTTAACAGTTGATTCATTGGTACTCTTTGATTCCTCCTCTGCAACTTGTCATTGACATGTCACTGCTGAAAATATTATCGGACATTGACTAATGTGCCGAGATAGATGTATGCGATTATTATAACTTGACTGGACAGAAGTTTATCGAAGAATTGAGACCTTTTTATTGTACCTTGTATAACAATATTCACTTATTATGTGTCCACTCAGACTTGCTTATGTTTGTTAATAACCAGTGCCTTTCCTTTACCGTCATGGTCGATTTGCATTTGACCAAATGTGTTTTTACTTGGAGCTCATCGTCAGAGGTTATTGATGCTATAAAGTGTAAATCAGGCAGGCCTTGATGATACAAACAGACAGTTTTACACAAGCTGTGGTGGTTCCTAGTTTGAAAGACCAAGTTGGCAACATGACCAATATAAGGATGCGATTCAGGAGTTCAGCCATTATAGGACAATTTCATTATTGAAAGCTCCACATTCCCAAAAGTGGGCTTGGTTAACCTACTAAGATATAAACATAACCAAGCACTCTGGTCTCTCAAGTACTGGAAGCCATTGTTTAGTACTCCCAGATCATTTTTGAAGCTCTGAAAGCTACAAAATCTTGGCATGCGACATTTGGGAAATTATTACATGTTGATGATTTAGAAGAATTTTCCTTCTCCCCATTTTCTCTCTTATACTCCTATCTGTTCTCACCAAAGTCCCGGAGATGCAAAGTACTCCTACATTTGGGCCGGTCCCATCCTGCTTCCGATTGAAAATTTCCATCTGTGCCATTTCCTTTTTCTTGTTTGGATGGATTTACTCTCCAGAGATCAATCATGTCATGTCAGCATACTATTTAAAATACCAATTTCATCCGGACTTGAATCTCAAATTCACTTTATTAAACATATGCATGAGTAACAACGAACAATACCAATGCACCTGAAATTAACCGAGCCTATCTCGAAGCTGCACGGGCAGCCAAATTCCTGTATTGATTCCCCTAATAAGAGACCCCTCAAGGAGTTCATTCAATACCCAGTAAACACAAAATTCTCTCCACAGCGGCAGATAGAACCATGAAAAATGTCCTCAGCGATTAGGCTGCTTCAATATCTGTATAAAGAAAGATAGCAACTTTTTTTTTTTTTTTGGTAAAGGTAAGTAGTTGTATTACTTTTGCCAATGTGCATTTACAAGACAGAGACCCGGCACCAACAAAACTCACACTTATGATGATATTAGCCAATATCAATTAAGAGTGGAAGGGTGTCGAGGTTCAAAATATAAAAATGGCCAATATAGTAGACCATCCAAGCCTAAAGGCAAAGCAAAAGAGGCAAACTTCTAAACTGAAATTACAGGAAAATAGAAGGGTCAATATCCCAACTTTTTTGTAATCTTCTATTATGACGAGAATCCGCTACCTTGTTGAAGGTCAAGGCCATGTCTTTAACTGTTTTCACAAGCTGTTTCTCTAAGGCCAGGATGAATATATGCTGGTTACGGAATAGAGCATTGTTTCTCTCCTTCCATATGATATAACATAGTGCACCCAATGCAAATCAAGCTACCCTCTGATAGAAGCATTTACCAGATATAGATCTAGTGGCCCAATGCAAGGTTTCTAACCATGGTCTATTCTGCCAAGTTAGGCTGCACTTCGCAGCCCAAAAAAAAGCCAACTGTCTCGTAACAATACATCCAAAAAATAGGTGATCAATGGAATCTGATCTGTAATTGCAAAAAGGACAATTCCCATTCAAGATTCTATGGCAAGACAACAAAAATACCTGGGTAGGTAGTCTGTTGCGAGTCATAAGCCAGAGATGAAACTGGTACTGGGGGATGAGCGTCTTTTCCCAAATAAAAGAAGACCACCAAACAGGAATGCCCCTCGATCGAAAGAAATCCCAAGCTGATGCTGCTGAAAACACACCGAATGGATGCCCCGCCGAGCAAAGCTGGTCCTGGTTATCACTGAAAATAGGAATAGTCACCCCTACATCTGATAGCAAAATAGTAAGATGAGCGGAAACATCCGCCCTCAAATCAGCAACCGTCGCACTTCTAGGAAGACCGGACCGGTAAATATCACGATCCAAAAGATAGCAACTTTCATTAGCTATAGATTGCACAAGGACTTGGGTGGGTAAAACCGTAAAAGCAAAATCCTCTGTGAATTCTGATTAAGGATATAATGGTGCACATCTCCACTTCCATAAAAAGAGCCAGTGCTTAATAATATCTGCCGAGTTTCATCATTCTCTCATCATCTGCTTGACTTATTGGTTGTTTTCCTCTATAAACCTAATTATGGATAATGGCATTGATGGACACTTTGTTTTTTGGTGTAAAATGTAGGTATTATTTATCAGATGCAGTACAGAAGCTTAGGGACATCCCCTAGCATTGCATTGATGGATACACTTGCCACACAAGAAACATCTGTATTCAGGAATCTGATGTCTTGCTTGTAGTTTCTCTTAACGCGTAAGCTAATTTGTAACTGGAAAAATCTATAGGCTGGCTGCCGCAATATCAAATAGACTACTCCTTAGAGACTTGGTAAAGTTCCCAGGTTTCTTCTCATTCTCCTATTCTGCCCATCTTTCAAGTTTCTCTGCCGGGCAGATGATTTTTCCACATTTGGTCAATCTTCCATGAGAGATTATATTAATTTTCCTTCTCTAGATTTTCTTAATTGGCTGATGCGTGCCCATCTTTGCCTGCATCCTATTATGCCTAACATATTAACCATTTGAAGTCAATGAACCATAAGGTGTAAACGTCTGCATTCTGCATCTTCATTTTCATATTCTATATTTATTGTCACCATCACCATAATCCCAAAGCTAATGTGCCATGAGGATGCATCATCCTGTTTCATGCTTTTTTTGTTTAAATTTTTCCAGTCATTCAACATCTGCTAACCAGCAGCCTTTTTAGCAGTACCAAAACCGATACTTTTTAATATGCCATGTACAAAAAGCCTATCATGTTGCCCTCAGACGCATTTCTTAGGATAATGGATATGCGGATATGTGTTAGTTTAGCCTATCCTCACGAAATTAGCTCCCTGTTGCTCCAGGCGAATCCCTGACGTTGTACTCCTGCCTTTGTTTCTTACTTCTCCATAAACATTGACATACACAACTCATTTCTTTAATGTCTTAACAGCATTTTTGCTTTAAAGATGTTTCATTAAAGTCATAATGAAACTTGATTCCTTAGTAATTGTGGGGGTCTGGTGCCAAGTTGCTCCCTTTGTGTTACACTTTAATCTCTGACTTCTATCACTATTCACTATATGAGCTCCTGAAAAAAGGATAAGTACAAAACATATACGACACCACAATCAAAGAAAAATCCAGAGATGAGATTATCTTACATTTTAGACCATAACATAATTAAGGAGAACAGAATTCTGCGTACATACAACATCGAGTTATTTAGTGCCTCCTGTGTATGGCATGGTCCCACAGATATTTCATCACTGTATGAAGGATTAAAATTGACAGATATCTGCATTGAATTTTTCAACTGTCATTGATCTCCCGGTGCTTTTGACCAGATAACGGAGGTTATCGACTGTATGAGAACATCACATAGGTTTTGTCCTGATCAGAGGCGCCGCCTTTTGCGAATGAAACTAAGTTGACCAAACCTTTTATCAGGTAAATCTGTAATATGCGGCAACCTTTGTGCACCACTATTGATGCATTCAGTTAGTCAATCAATGATCTCTGCCACTTGATAGGGATTAGATTAATCTGAAACATATGCAAGCCCTTAATCTTGCAGACCAAACATTTTGCCTTAGCCTTTAATGCTCTTACCTGGCGATACTTACCTACAATTCCTCCATGTGCAACCAATAATCTCAGTTAAAGGAAAGTCCAACCTACAAGTCATACATTTATGTTCTATGGACCTGTTCCTGGATAAGAAAAAATAATTAATTCGATGGGATTCATTCATTATTCTTAAAGGTTGATGAACGTGAAACAAAGCAATAAAATAATGTCCACCAGTGTAAAAGTCCGGCCAATATCTTGAGGTTGAGTTGAGCTTACACGCTTAAAAGTTTGAATAACAGAAATGGAGGGCCTATAAATACCCGTCCCTTATTGATGAAATCTCAATCAACAACTTTAGGAATTCTCATTATCTCCTCTGTCTAAAATAAATCAGCGTTATTCTTAAAAAGCTTTTCAAGTCACTCTCTCTCTCTCTCTCTCTCTCTCTCTCTCTCTCTCTCTGCGCTTCTCTTGACTAGATAGCCCCATTTAGTGTAATGGAAGAAACCAGCGTACCCCTTCAACCTCCAACTTATGGAAACCTTATCACGATTCTCAGCATTGATGGTGGAGGGATAAGAGGGATTGTTCCCGCTACTATTCTAAGCTTCCTAGAGTCTGAACTTCAGGTATTGAACTAACGCAGATGCTGCATGCATAGTTGGTATCTGTTTTGCATATAATTCTAATTTTCCTGTAAACCTGAATCTATTTTGTAGAAGCTGGATGGTAAAGATGCAAGACTTGCGGATTATTTCGATGTGATAGCAGGAACAAGCACAGGGGGTCTACTGACTGCCATGTTGACCCGCCCCAATGACAAAAATCGACCCATGTTCACTGCTAAAGATATCACGGACTTCTACCTTCAAGATGGCCCTAAAATCTTCCCTCAGGACAGGTCTGAATTCAGTTTCTTTTTCTTTTTCATCATCATGTCAGTAGCTTCTATATATGATTAGTATTTTCTCGTGTACTCGAGATTCCAACTTGTCCTGTCAATATCAAATGCGTTGCAGTTGTCCATTTGCTCCAGTTACAAAGATGATGAAGACTCTAACAGGACCAAAGTATGACGGCAACAACCTTCATAGCCTTATAAGGGAAAAAATAGGGGACACAAGGCTGCACCAGACATTAACCACTGTCGTGATACCAACATTTGATATCAAGCGTCTCCAGCCAACCATCTTTTCTACCTACCAGGTGTGCATCCTGCCCCTGCATTATGGCGAACGCCGTCATTAATTATATATGTACTCGATCACTTTTTTTGTATATTCAATTTTTTGGGTATCATCTAACATATGCAGGTCTCGTATCATTCGTTTTGCACAGGTGAAGAACAAACCATCCATAGATGCTTTGCTCTCTGACATATGCATTGCGACTTCGGCTGCACCGACTTATTTCCCTGCCCACTATTTCAAAACTGAAGATCACTCAGGAGCAGTGAGAGAGTTCAATCTTATAGATGGTGGGCTGGCTGCAAATAATCCGGTCAGTACAGAAAAAGAAAGAAACTCCACTGACGATAAACAAATGATGCAAGCAGCAGCTTGCAAGTTAATATATGTACTGCAACGTAAAAGTTATTGTTATTGCAATGGATGATATGCAGACTTTAGTTGCTATCAGTGAAGTGACGAAAGAGATAATCAAGGGAAGCCCAGACTTTTTCCCTATAAAGCCAATGGACTACGGACGTTTTCTGGTGATATCCTTGGGAACGGGTTCGGCAAAATCTGAAGAGAATTATGATGCACGTGAAGCAGCAAAGTGGGGGATCATCAGCTGGTTAACGAGCGGAGGGTCCACGCCTCTAGTTGATATCGTCAACCAAGCAACTGCAGATATGGTTGATCTCCATCTCTCGGTTGTTTTCCAAGCTCTTCATTCTGTAAAGAGCTATCTCCGCATCCAGGTATGTATCACTGCTAACATAAATAGGGCATACGTATGTGTGTGTGTATTTACCTGCTTATTGTTTTTTGCCTATTTACGTATCCTATTGTATAAAAATTATATTACTTTTTTAGGATGATAGGTTGAGCGGACCTGTATCTTCTATGGACATAGCCACGAAGAAGAACATGAACGATCTGGTCAAAGTAGGGGAAGGACTACTGAAGACGCCGGTGTCTAGGGTTAACCTGGACACTGGAATATTTGAGCCGCTGAATCAAGAGACTAACGAAGAAGCTCTCAAAAGGTTTGCAGGGCTACTTTCTGAAGAGAAGAGGCTTCGCGTTGCTCGGTCTCCCCACGGACGTGCTTACTCTGAAAGCCCTGCCACTTCATCAACTGCATGATATTCACGCGTCTGGCTTTCTAAGTTCTGACAGCGCTAAACTCATTCAACAGCACAAATTAGTCAAAGTTAGGACATAGTCGATCAGGCTCCATTATTTTTTATTCTTCTTTTGCACTTCAATAAGAATCCGAAGGGGATGGTGTGGCTGTTAAAAATTTTCTTGGTTTAATAAGGAGGAAAAAAATGCCCTCTAGATTGTTTTTTAGTCATAGATGTTTTCATGGTGCTGTTTTGCATGGTTAAATAGAAGGTCGTCGGTCGTCCCTGCATGACGGGCAGTCTTATCTCGCTTTTGTGTATTCTGAAATCCTCAATGAAACTGAACGAAGACTTTGAAGTGGCGTGCTGTTTTTACTGGTCTCCCCTAAGTTGATTGTGCTACTATTGATTAGTTCGACGTAATTTGCATATATACATTTGCATTCTGCTACATGAATCTTTGATGCTCTCTACTTTCTTTTGCCAACAATGCATGTTTCTTTCACTCCTTACACGAGTTCTTTTCACCTACATGCAAAAAGAGTTCATAAAGAAGTAATCTATTATATATGCGGTGACTAATCAAAATTAAAAATAATGGAGAAACCGGAAATTCTAAAAGCAAAGATCTTGAACATTTTCCTTATACCCAATATACCAGTTACCCTTGGGGAAAAAAACTTATAGAGAAAAGACCTCGTTCATCTAATTATCATTTAAATTATCATACTCTCATGGGAAGCTCTATATTAGATATTATGACGTCAAAGGAAATAATACGATAATTCGTAGCTGGTATATGTGTTGCAAAGAATGGGCCTTATTTAATTCCCAATAAAACATGTCACGTCACTTTATAAATTGATCAAACTAATCTTATACCTAGTACTGTTTATGAAACTTAACTATCCATGAAACTTAACATGATTGTGCATCCAATCCTTTAGGTATCAGTTCAATTTGCAATACAACGTCCACTCTTTCTTCAATTTTCTTCTCTTCTTTTTTTTTTTTGGTGAGAGGGAATTTGTCTGGCAAAAGAAATTTAAATAGACAATATTTGTAAATGATTTGATGGATGACATCAATTATAGCGCATGAAGTATGTGCGAATTTGTGTTTTCTGTTAGACGGAATGTAGAATCATTATTTTCTTGATAAGTGATTGACATGGTCTAGTAAACTATTAAACTTACACCATTTATTCTCATTTCCATCATTTAGCAAAGTTCATTGTTGTTGGGATGAAATGCACAAACACAACAAAATAGAGAGTAAAGACAAGAAAGTGAAATTGAGATACAAAATTTTATCATATTTCACCCTTAAACTAGGGCTAAATCTAGCAAAGGATTCAACTAAAATTAGCACCTCTTATATATATATTACAGCTCTTAATTACCAAGAGACGAAAATTATATACAAACGACACAAGAAAACTTTAGATTTTAAAAAAGCCTTAGGTCATCCAATAATTATTTATGAGCTCAAGTCTAAATTATTAATAAAATACGGACTCAAACTATAAAAACCTTATGATGGTCTGAGGGTGCTGCCTCTTTCTATCCCCACTAAGCAAGATTCCCATGCCTTCAGTCAATGGGCAATATGAACCATACCCTAACAATAGTCACAATCAACCACAAAGATGGTTGTTCCATTAACACTTTCGTCTTACATGTCATTTGTATAATACTAGACACTAGGCCAACTTGAAAAATGATCGGAGAGATATAAAAAGATGTTGATGGTTTTGATAAGTTAATAAAGGATATCTCATACAAACACCAAAGTCAAAAATAATTTCTTGATAAAATTGTATTTGACCATCGACCAATGTCAGTTTGGGATAATGATAGAATTGGTCTCTAAACTTTGGTCTAATGTGTAATACGACACATAAACTTTCAATTTATTCAATGCGATTCATAAGCTACCCAATGTACAATATAGTTCTTGAACTTTCAATTTATTCAATTTGATCATTGAACTTTTTCTACTTGTTCAAACTAATTTTTGAATTTTATGAAAATATTTAATGAGATATTTCCATTAATTTAAGTTCGATGATCACCTGAAACATTTTTATATAGTTCCAGAACAAGTTTGAACATGTACAAAGAGTTCATGGATTATATTGAATAAAATGAAAATTTAGGGACCACATTACAAGTTAGTTTAAAATTCATGAATATATTAAATAAATTGAAAGTTTGGAAATCACATTCCATATATGTTCAAAATTTAAGAATTATATGTGTCATTTTCCCATTAAATTTTGTAACCAACTCATTTTGTGATAGTTTTAGAATTGACGCCAGTGTACAAGATATGTAAACTAAATGTAGCATAATATGCACAATGAACTTAGAGGTTTGTGATTCGAATTTTCAAAAAGAATTTCCCCAACTAGACCTCCCGATACTCGTTATGCCACAAATCATACATATACAATGTTATTATGTTATGCTTAGGAGAATGACAAGAGCACCAGGTTCTATAAAAAAAGATCCTAACACTTGGACTTTCCATGACCTAGGAACGATAACGACATGTTTCTGACATCATATTGTCAGCTGCCAATCTCTACCAGTCAACATAGATTGAATTTGGATGTGTCCCCACTCTCTCCATGATTAGTTGCGAGTGTCGCTCAAAAACATTACATTATTCCTTTAGCAAGTTGAAGGATAGTGATCCTAGGACCTTTCTCTATTATTGGTCACTTCTCTTGTTATTCTGCTGATTTTCACTTTGGCTAAACGACAATATCCTAAAAAAAAGGAGCTTATAGGATTGGTTATTTTCGCTGAGTCATCTCTATCAAATTAATATGGGTACGATAGATAGATTGAGTCCTAACATTGAACGAGGCCCCTCCACTATAGAGCCATTCCATCCAAATGAAAGGACCCAACGAGTGTCGATTTCATATTCCATCCAAAATGCGAATGAGATAGTTGATTTTATCTTGACTTTATGATATTTCCAAGGGTATTGCCCAGTGAGTGAAAAAAAAAATTAGTTTTACTTTAATTCATGCATGTAACTCTTCCTAGAATTTGTTAGATAGGTAAGCAATTAATCATGAGACATCACTTTGTGATATTGTGCTCATGCTATTATAACTAGAATAAGGGGATAACTAGGTTGGTAATTCTAAAAATCATCATGAAAGTACAATCGAATTTTAAACTTTTAAAAAAGTACAATCGAGTTCTCAAATTTATCATGAAAGTGTAATTAAGTCATAAAACTTTCAAAAAATTCCTTCAAAATTTAAAACTTGTCACTAAAGTATAATCGAGTTTTAAAATTTTCAAAAGGTGCAATCAAATGAAGGAAATGATTGGATTAATTTAGTAATTTTCAGGACTCAATTACACTTTGTAAAAGTTTCATTACGTAACTACACTTTCTTGACAAAATTTTGGATTTCAAATGCACTTATCTGCTAGAATAAAATATGACGTCATCAATAATTTGAAAAACAAAAGAGTTATATTTTTTAGAAGAAAATATATAAACATTACACTTAATGCAAATTTTTCACATTCCTAACAATACTATGAGGCGACGGCATAGAATATTACAGCCTTTCTCATCGTAATAACATAAGCATTGAGCGTCGCACTTGATTAGGATTATTATAATAAATAAAAGATATAATTCGACCTTATATTTGCATTTACTCAAAACCGAATGTATGATTTGCGGCTAAGCTAAAAGTAGAATTTCCAGCATAAATGCAAGAGCATTCAGCCACCAGATGCCAACACACACTCACATCTAGATTTATATCTATATATATTCTTAGAGGCTAATACCTTAGAAAAAAAAACTCCCAAGTTTAGATCCAATCCCGTCACACCCCGAACCTCGAGTGCGCGCACATTCCACAACGGTCGAATGAAATGCAACGTTCCCAGGTAGCGTCGCCGACCCAAACCTCTATGCACATGCGGAAGCATAATTAACAATCCCCGGACAACAACAAATTTGGGATAAGAAAGCAGGAAAATCAAATTTCACAAAACACATATTATAAAACAATCACGGGTTTATATACAAAAACTAAACCAAAAGGAAAAGTTTATCTACTCCGGGATCTACAGTCATTAGCTCCATGTCAACCAATAAGGCGTGCTCCAAAAACTATTGCCTACGAGACTCCATGACGTACGTGTCGTACCTCCATCTAGGTACCTAAAAAATAATTCACCGAGTCAACTCTCCAAACCCTGATTAGGAAGAAATTCACCCAAGGATAACATATTCACACAAACAAATCGATGTCTGGAAACTATCAGACTATCAAAATCTGAGACGATGTGAGATCTGGACGATGTAAGATCTGGACAATTTGCCTCTACAGTTCATATACATAAATATGCAGCAAACATATTTAACCATTGGTATACTTCTCATCAGTCATCATCAACATATCAACAGCTCAATCCACACTCAATAAACAAACTCATGGCTGAAGCAATGTCTCACAGAATCATCTCATCATATCCAAACACAATGGTACAAGGATCTAAAGGTGGCCCCCACGAAGGTTTATATTATCGTGTGGCACTTAGGCCTTGACCCGAACATAATGGTATAAGGATCTAGAGGTGGCCCCCATGTGGTACTTAGGCCTTTACCGAAACACAATGGTACAAGGATCTAGAGGTGGGCCCCATGTGGCACTTAGGCCTTTACCGAAACACAATAGTACAAGGATCTAGAGGTGGCCCCCACGAATGTTTATGTTATCATGTGGCACTTAGGCCTTTATCGGAACATAATGGTATAAGGATCAAGAGGTGGCCCCCACGAATGTTTATGTTATCGTGTGGTACTTAGGCCTTTACTGGAACACAATGACATAAGGATCTAGAGGTGGCCCCCACGAATGTTTATGTTATCGCGTGGCACTTAGGCCTTGACCATGCCAAGCAACAGTACAAGGATCTAGAGGTGGCCCCCACGAAAGTTTACGTTATCGTGTGGCACTTAGGCCCATACTTGCTTATCGCACATTCAGCTTGCACCACACCAGTCATCACACAATCACACTCCATCCAGCCACTATTAAGGAGTTCAATCATCCGGCCTTGCTGCAGACATCCCATACCATGTCAACTCAGCTAAATGTAAAACCACCCTAATTGGCAGAACTAAGTTACTTCCGTGCGTGTCTCTAGTCTAAATCCAGAAACATAATCAAACGAGTTCGGAAAAAACCTCAAATTTGAATATGTCATAAAGGACACATAAAAAAACATTTTTTACGAAGACACCTTACTCCAAATCCTTCTGTATAAAGAGCAGTAAATCGTTCAATTTGTTACAAAAACTGGTACAGTTATCAGGAATCACCTTCTCCAGAATCAGTTTGGTTTGAAATCCAAAACTCATCCGTTTTATCTGAAATCCGACTATGTTATAGTACAAGATGTGATAAACAACTTTTATGAAGTAACTCTTTTGAAACTCAAACTCCAAGAGTGGATAAAAACCCATAGATCATAAAAATGTCACAAGTTCCAGCCAAAACAGAGGTTATGTTTTGTTCAAAACGAAGTTCACATAATTCCCTTTTGAATCTATAAAATCCTGATTAAAATATATATCATAGCTAAAGATGTATAAAGCACTTATCATGAAGGAACCAACCCCATAATCTCATCACATCTCATTCCACAAAATCAGCAAACAGCAACAATTCAATAGACACATATCAGAGAAATCCTCTGTTCTGAACTAAACTATTGTCACTTGTGCTAATCCAACCTAACACTCAACTTATCAAGCTAATCAACACTCCTCTGGTCCTCTAAGTGTAATTGCAACCTAAGAAGGGTTTGGATAGTTGACTCACCTGGTCAGCAAACCGACAAGTCCACGGCGACGACAGCACGAAGACGGCTACAACTCAAGCCTACTTCAACTTCGAAAGAGGCTTAGATAATGCTGAAAAAGCCTTGTGTGTTGCTTCCTTAGTTGCTGACTTGAGAGCTACATATCTCAGCTGGATGATAGAAGGTGATAAGAAGTGAATATATCCAGAATAGCTGAAGTGGAACCAGTTGTATATGGGGGACAAACAGCCTTGAAAAGTCAAACCAAAATATCCAAACACTTGAGTACTTGCCTCAAAAGTCTTCAACCTTATCCAATAGCAATTTTCCCCTCTCAAACTTCTCCAACAAGCCAAGTATGAAGGCTGTAATGCAGTAGTCCCTCATACCTACGAATTTGCACCCATTAACCTCAAGTCACATTCAACTCCTCATTGATTCAACTTATATCTATTCTGCAAAATATTATCTTTGAAATTCAAGATGTCACAAATCCAAATTCTACCGAGAACTTCTATTTGTCTAAAAAAAAAACATCATAATTTTACGTGTAGTCTCAGTTCTCCCCCACATCATTTTTTGTCTAAAAAAAGTTTCCTCAACTTTCATTTGAGTCTCAAATCTGTCCTCCCATCAACATGCCATCCAAGTAGGTGTTAATTATTTAACGTGGCATTCATATGTAACTGATTATATGAAATTTAGATGTCACAACAGACAAAGTAAAAAAAAAAACCTAAGAGAGATGCGGCCATGGCCTCCTGACCTTGACGGTGAATGGTACATGATGAACAGTTGATGAACTTCTCTCTCAATTTTTACTTCTTCTTTTTTTCATTGTCTGACATGGCCCCTAAAGCCAGCAAATATACCTGGATGCCATGTCAAATAATTAATAGCTATGTGTGCGACATGCTAACCTTGGTTAGGAGGGAGGGACTAGTAACAACAAGCGAATCAAGAATAGATCAACATGAGAATTGGGCACCCTTGACATCCAAACAATAATCTGGATAAGCGTCCTCAATAATGGACCAAGCCCTTTTTCCTTGGAAGGTGGGCCATTAATGGCAGGTGAACCACGAAGAGCCCAACATGAGAATTGAGCACCCTTGGCATTCAAATAGTAGTTTGAAGAAGCGTTAAGCCCAAGTTACCTAGAAGGGGGCATCACAATGAGATCCCAATCAAGTAAAAGTTTGTCATTTTTTTAAGACAAAAAAAAAGTTCAAGGTACAATTGCAACTGAAACTAATATTGACACCTAAATTTTGGCTATCAATTTAGTAATTAAGTGCATAGAAAATTAGGGACCAATCTTGGCTCCTAACAAAAATATATCAATATATTTTCATTTAATTGTGTGACATATTATATAGCATGTTTTTTAATGGGCTAGCGATCATAGACAGACCTAAATTGATCATGTTGATTGGGTTGGCATTGCAGCAAAATTCGGCCACATAAGGAGCACTGGCCTAAATTCACAACCCAGAATGTGACTTTTTGAGATTTAAATGAGTTGGGTTTAGCCCATAATGCTAGCAAGCTTTGAACCAAATTAGAGTAAACCCTAAATGAGTCAAAACCTGTCAATAATTAGGCCCTCAAGAGGGCCAAATTTCGGCCAAGCTAGGGACAATGGGCTAGCAGAAAATCACATAGAGAGACCAGCCAGAACCAAGCTCAATTCAATCTAATTTCAGCCCAGTCGACTTAGGCCTTGATAATTACATCCCATTATTTTAATTAAAGTATAATCTAAGCCCGTCAAAACCTTGGTTTAGCTTTATATACTCAAACTTATGCCTTGTAACCTAGGTGTTGGCAATTCATAATCTCATAATACACAGAGAGAAAACATAAGTGAAAGAAATATTCACGCAACGCTACTACTCCTCTGCATTGCTCTAATGATAGCCTGCTCTTACTCGCCTAAAACATGTCATTGCTTTTGCTCTTATTTCCCATGATTTTCCCAGCTACTGTTGCCCATGCCAATAAACCTGCTGTTGTTGTCGCCATCGCCTACCTCCGACATTGCTACTTCCTTCGCCGCAACAACGAGAGGCCTGCTACTCCCGGTTCTCGCCATCTCTGTTGCTAGAATTACAATACTCCTTTCCTTGCCTGGCTACTACTCACCGACCTCAGACATGCTATCGCTTCTTGCTCTGAATTCCACACCGGCAACGATATTGCTTCACTAGTGGCTAACGAAGCAGCAATCAAATCTAGCGCCTTGACAAGCTTTGCCCAAAGACCTTAGCTACTGATGTGAATCAAGGACCTCTCTACCGCCACTTGCTGTCGATCGACGATCCTTGCTGCCTACACTGTAAGGACAGACTACTATCCTTGCCGCCATTGATCCATCACCAACCTAAGGTGTTTCGCTTCTATTTTGCATGTTTTCTTTTTGTCTCAACCACTAACCGAGAGACTCTCCTTGGCCAGAGCATTATTCACCGAGAGCCCCTCACCAAGCATTCGCCGCCTGCTAGGCGTGACTCGTCGTCGCAATTTTCATATGAATAACTTGCATAGAAATTAGGTAACCATCTAATCTGATTTGATTTGAATACTTAATTGTTTATTTCAAATTGATTTGCTTATCTAATTGCTTTATTTAAGATTTTAGGCATTATCCAATTAGGGCATATTGATAAAAGCCGATTTAATTTCTAATTTGATCCGTAAAGACTCCGGATCATTTTTTTTAGTTATTATGACTGAACATTGGATAATTGTTGTCCTTAAGATCGTGATATTGTAAACTTAACCTATGAGACAACCGGTTTTTTTAGATTATTGTAATATTTTGTTTAAAATCCTTTTGGATATTGCATGCGGATTAGGCATGATTTTATCTTCAATTTAGATATTTTTCATGTATTGAAAAAAAAAAGATGCATGTCTGGTAGAGTGGAATTGCTTTCTATATAAAATTACACGATTATGTCATCTCTATCCCAAAGACCGCAAGTATTCCTCTGAGAACCAATTTGAGCCGAAACAATTGAAGAAATCAATTTAAATTATCATTGTGAAGAACCACCTTACATCAAGATAATTTTGAGGTAAATGTGACATTAAAAGGTGAGGAAATGTATATAATATTTTAACTCTCACTTCTATTAATCTTTGATTATCCTTATTGAAAATTAACTCATATGAAAATTTAGTACTATAAGGCTCCTTTCGTTTCACGAAAGATATAGCATTTTTGCAAAATACTTTCTAGGAAATCATTTTTCTAAAAAATGATAATATTTTCGTATGTTCGTTTGAAACTTAAGGAAAGTTTTAACGGATATATATTTTTAATTTTTTTCCTTTTTTGTTATACATTAACATGTCGAAGACCACAAGTCTCACTAAGCTCCCATGAGCTCCCGACTTGCCATCAGAAATCATGAACTTGCCAATCCAAGGCAAGCATTGAGCTCTCCTCTAAAAGCTACAAGCTCGCTGTCAAAGGCCTCTAGCTCGCCGGTCTCGGGCGAGGTTGAGACACACTGCTAGGCTGTGATATTTAAAGATAAATAAAGAAGACGGAAAAATGTTTTCCACTTTTAAAAGAGTAGAAATATTTTCCCCGCTTTTGAAGGAGGTTTTTCCATAAATGAAAAATATTTTCCTTAACTATTTTGTTTTCTATGAAACGATCATCGGAAAATTCGAAAAATATTTTCCTAGAAGTTATTTTTCGTGAAATAAACAGAGCCTAAGATGATGAAGAGCGGTTCCTTCCCTATCCAACAAATTTATATTCATTGTATAGCCAAATTAAGCTTGCATATTCATTTCATGAATCTCAATTGATGATCATTCCCCCCAACAAGGGCAAGGTGATTGCCATATCTGAACAACCTGGTCCAGAGCATCAACTCAAGATAAAGACCTAGAGAGTCCAATTGTAATGTATTGTCCAAGTATTGTCTAAGCTAGTCCATGATTTTTGTCAAAGGGAAAAAAAAGGATGTCGGACTGAAGGCAGAAATATGCAAGATACTATCTTCAATGGAACTGTAATCGTTTCAGGGATTTAGAAAATTAGGAGTTGGACTTCGTGGTTAGTGAAGTCCACACAATAAGTTGTTTCTAAGTGAAAAAGATTGGTAATGATGCTCAAATAATCACCAACTCTCATCCCCTCTATGAAAACATCTTTGAGCTTAATGAAACCTTTCATTTCTCAATCTATGAACCGAGCTTAGGTTATGTTCTTTACAAAGCCTCTTCAAATTAGTGTACTTGAAATAATATAAAATTATGCTTATAGGTAATATTCAACAAAGTCGAGCAAAATTGTCCCATCAAATTTTGTCCGATTCTTGACTTGTAAAGTGTGGTAGGATTTTACTAATCTAAAATGTCTTTACCATGACTATAATTTAGGCTTGTTCAACAGCTTAACAAAGGAATAATTGAGTGGCCACAGACAATGCTGACTATCTATCTCTGCAATGAGTGCATGTATATGTTATTGACAGTCATGTATATGACATTTGGTATCCCTTCGAAAAGGGACAATACCGATGCTCCAGTCACTCTTTGAAGCATTAGGGTGGGTCCAAGTACTCCTAAATTTCCAAAGTCATACTAACGAGAAACTTTTAGGCAATCCAGATCGAACCTTAAGATAAGTAAACCTCAAGTTAGTATCAATATCTCTTTTTGAGTACTCAAGGCGAAATCCAAGCATCTCACCTAATTTCAAACTGAGTACTCAAGGCAAAATTCGGGTGTCTCTCAATTACATCTCGGCATCTCAGTTGAATATCTCAACAATAGCTAAGTGTTTTTTTATTCCTCTTAGCTATACCTTAGTCAATAACTAGGCATTTCACACCTTCTTAATCTAATAGGTGTATCAATCACCTATCGATTAACCCATATTCATTACATCTCAGTCAACAATGGCCCGACGTAGATATCCTATTAGTAGAACATCCAGCCCAATCTGCATCACAAAAGTCTATAGTGCTTAGATGGCCATAATTCTTGAAAAGTAGTCCTTTACCTGGTGTTCCCTTCAAGTACTTGATAATTCGAAGCACAGCATCCCGATGAATACTACGAGGAGAGCTCATGAACTGACTCACTACATTAACAGTAAAAGATATAACAGGTTTTGTGATGGTAAGATAGTTCAACTTACCCACTAATCTCCAATAGTTCACTGGGTCATGTAATAATTCTCCATCTTATGCATTAAGTTTCATATTTTGGTTCCATAGGAGCATCAATCGACTTTGCTCCAATAGAGCCAACCTCATTAAGAATGTCAAATACATATTTCCATTGTGATAAGTTGATAATAGCACGTGAGTAGGAAACCTCAATACCAAGGTAATATCATAGACATCCCAAATCCTTAGTACTAAACTTTGTATGTAGAAATTACTTAAGTCGTCGAATACCAATAAAATCACTCTTAGTAATGACAATATCATTCACATATACCACCAGAAGGATTCAGCCAGTTGATAATACAGAACTAAAAACCGAATGATATACTTGACACTGCCTTAATCCAAACTTGATAATAGCATCACATAACCTACCAAACCACGCACGAGGTGATTGCTTGAGTCCATACAAAGCCTTAAGTAAACGACACACCAAACTCTCCCTATGAGTAATAAACCCAAGTGGTTGCTCCACGTACACTTCCTCAACTATATCACCATGTAAGAAAACATATTTGACATACCATTGATGAGAAAAAAAAAAGCCAAATTGTTTTGCTAGGGAAATAAAGACACAAACAAATGGGATTTTGGCCGCATGTGAGAAAGCATTATAATCAAAACCATACATATGAGTAAATTCCTTTGCAACCAATTGAGCCTTGATTGATCAACAGTGCCATCAAAGTGAACTTCAGTAGTAAAAATCCAACGACAACCAACAAGTGCTTCTCGGCAGGTAAATGAGTAAGCTGCCAAGTATGGTTCTTGGTGAGCACATTCATCTCATCCTCCATGGCTTGCCATCATCCAGGATGACCAAGAGCTTCAACAACACCACTAGGCACAAATATAAAGGACGAGGACAAGACAAATGTAGAAAGCATAGGGGATAAATGATCATATTATAAAAAATGGGAAATAGAATGACGTGTATGAAGACGGAAACACTAGAATAAGGGGCTTAACTATCCACAGAATGACAAACACAAGAGTACGTACATTTTCGAGTAGCAATAGGCAAATCGGGATTAGAGGATGGTGCAGCAATTGGTGAGTAAACAGATGAATCATGTGTTGGTGAATGTTGTACTACTATAGTGGGAGCTACATCACACCAGTGTTAGGTGCAATTAGCTTACTAAAACATGTGAACGATGTTGGAAGAAGTGAGAGTGGAGAAAGTGTTAGTAAGACACATTGGCCACCATTAGGAATCATCGTTATAAAATGGTTGGTCCTCAAAAAATGTTACATCCGCCGACACAAACACACAACGATGAATAGGACTATAACATTTATAGCCTTTCTAAGTTTGAGAATATCCCACAAAGACACATTTCTCGGCACGAAGATCCAACTTATCAAGACCTGGAGTAAGACAATATATAAAACAAACACAACCAAAGACGCATAGAGTTAATGGAAAAAGGAGACGACTTTGGGTGTAAAGTAAAGAATGTTGTCTCACCCTCAAAAACAAAAGTTTGAAACCGATTAATTAAGTAGCATACTGTAAGCATAGGTAGATGCATGTGAAACATTGGGCAACAAGCAACATCAAGAATGAGGTAATTTTTTTGTTGGGAAGTGCTCCAAAATATAGGAGATAAAATTGGTCAATCCACGTTGTTATGCGAAAATCAGAATTGGTCACTACTGCATTATCTGTTAGCCTACCTTTTTTTAAGCCTGGTTTTACTATTTCAGTTGATTTTTTTTCCTAAATGTTCTCCCCTATAGATTAGTAGGTTGCAATTTGTTGCTATTTTTTTCTCATTCTCGTTGTAACAGAGCTTTTACATAGGCTATTTGAGATTCAATTAAAGTGTGGCAGAACTTCATTCATAAGTTGAACTGTCATCCTTTGTGAGAAACAAGTTGGGTCTTTGATTGGGCGAGAGACAGAGAGAAACACAAGAGATGAAAGAAAATATGAGAGTTTTGTGAGATATGACAACAACAAATGGTTCTTCATCATCACAACTCCCTATTCCAATGTTCAATGGAGAAAAGTACCAATTTTGGAGCATGAAGATGAAAACATTATTCAAATCTCAGGATTTGTGAGAGCTAGTTGAAAATGGCCTTGCTGAGACAAATGATGTTGCCAAGATGAAGGAAAACACGAAAAATGATGCAAAGGCTTTCTATCTACTTTAACAAGCTATTTATGAAGACATTTTCCCAACAATTATGAATGCATCTTCGTCTAGATTAGCATGGTTGACACTGATCATATTGTTGTTACGAAAGTCCTGAGAAGTTTAACTCCCTACTTTGATCATGTAGTTGCAGCTATAGAAGAGTCGAAGGACTTGAACAGATTGTCCTTTGATGAGTTGATGGGATCCTTGCATGCTCATGAGGCAAGGATCAATGACCTAAAGAAAGGTAGAAGGGAAGGCATTTCATGTGAAGGGGGAGTCTTCAACAGTTGAAGACTTAAAGTGTGAAGATGTGCATATGTATAGAAGAGGTCGTGGAAGAAATATTGGCCAAGGACGTGGAGAAGGACAAGGCCAAGGAATCCAATGTCATAACTGTAAATGCTTCGACCACATTCAAGCAAATTGCTAGAAGAAGCAAAATCAAGCCAATTATGTAGAAATGCGGGAAATGATGAAGAAGTAGGAGACTATAGGTTGTTTATGGAAAACATTGAGCTAGAACCATATGATCAACTTATATGGTCCTTGGAGCGGGTGTTCAAACCACGTGATATATATCTAAAGCGGAAGTGATCATTCTACGAAGATCAGTGAGTTGGGAATTGCTTACCTCAACCCCTAATCGAACTTGTGATTGGTAATATTTGTATGACCGCGACCTGTTAACGAACCTGTGTCAACCAATCCACGCTATAACATCACAAACAAGAGAATTCGCGATCTTGTTCAATAAGTTTTTTTTTCGATCGCCACAAGAAAACCTTGATAAGATCTAGTCGTCAAAAGAACTCAAAGAAGAAAACCTGTATGTATAAAATTATATCTATCTCTTAGAAACCTATAAACAACCTTAGATAGGGTGCCAACCCTAATCCTAATCCTTCTATGATTAGAATTACAAAATAATAAAAATTTCTAATTCTAATCCTACTAGGATTAGAACTACAAAATGATAAAAATTTGTAATCCTAATCCTACTAGGATTAAAATTACAAAAATAACCTAATTAATATAAATTCATCAAAAAATGGAGAAAAAACCTACAAGTCCATCTAAACAACTTCAAATCGCTAAAACATATCAACAATCACTACTAAAGTAGTGTGTATTGATCAGCGGCCCGTTTCCAAGTGTTCAACCAAATTTGAGCCAATTCGGAGTTTGTCAACTCGAAACTCCTTCAAAATTTGCTAGACCAAAAGTAATCATGTTGCACCAATGAGTTTTAGAATCTTCAAGTCTCAAATCCAAATTGTCTCCATTCCAAATATCTTGAACTATGATGGCGACAATTTGTTTGAATTCTTTCACTCTTGCTCGAGTGATCGGACCTAGAGTATAGAACAATTGGTCTCTAGCACCTCTTTCTCAATACAATTCGATGTCCTCATCACCACGTGATGGAAATAAAAGCCTTGTTCAATGAATTGGATGAAGACTACAAGTTAAATGTTTGGCTTGATGACAGCAAATAAATCAAGGTTGAAGGAAAGGGCACAGTTGCAATACAAAATTATAGTGGTAAAACCAGTTTTCTTTGCAACATGTTTTTTGTTCCAAGTTTAAGTCAAAGCTTGCTAAGTGTTGCGCAATTAATTTCAAATGGATATACTGTGATATTTGATGACTCATCATGTTTGATCAAGAGGAAGGAAGTTGGGTTTGGAAAGAATATGAAAGAAAAACAATGCAACTTGGAGAATCAGTTAGTAAAGAGGAAGAACATAACCAAGATGACCAGCAACAAACTCCTAGCAGCGAAGTTGCTTCAAGTTCAACCTCCAGTTCAGACGATGAAGTGAAAACTAAAAAGTACGGATCTTTGGCTGATATTTACAAGGCAACACAAGCCTTATATGTTGGTGAACCAAGTTCATTTGAAGAGGCAGCCAAGAAAATCAAATGGAAGATGGCCATGGAGGAAGAACTAATGGCAATCGAAAGAAACAAAACCTGGGAGCTTATCGACTACCAAAACGAAAGGAGGCAATAGGAGTCAAATGGGTGTAGAACCAAATACAAGGCAGATGGTAGCATACAGAAGCACAAAGCTCGATTGGTAGTGAAGGGGTACTCTCAATGACAATGTATAAATTATGAAGAAACTTTCTCTCCAATTGCCCGCTTCGAAACTGTAAGAACTCTAGTAGCTATTATTGCTGCTCAATTTGGTTGGGGTGCATATCAATTTGATGTTAAGTCAGTTTTTCTTAACGAGGAGTTAAAAGAGGAAGTGTATGTGTCTCAACCTATAGGATTCAACGTTCAAGGAGAAGAGGAGAAGGTGTATAAATTAAAAAAGACGCTCTATGGCTTAAAACAAGCCCTTAGAGGATGGTATGAAAGAATCAACAATTACTTTCTTGAGAATGATTTTCAAAGAAGCAAAAATGAGCCCACACTGTATATATAGAATGAAGGTAAGGATGTTTTATTTGTCAGTCTATATGCAGATGACTTGATTTATGTGGGATCATCTGTTTCACTCGTTAATTGTTTTCGAATAAGTATGAAAAAGGAGTTTGGGATGTTGAATTTTGGTTTATTGCATTATTTTCTTGGAATTGAAGTGAAACAGGTTCACGATAGTATCTTTCTCATAAAAAAATATGCAATGGATTTGTTGAAGAAGTTTTATATGTTGGGTTGCAAAGTTGTCGGAACTCCTATGAATATGAATGAAAAGCTATAATTGGAAAATGGAACAGAACTGGCTAATGAGTAGCACTTTAGGGTGCATTTGGTAACCATTCTTGTCCTAGAAACAGTTTTTTTTTAGAATGAGATTTTTTGACAAAATGGTTCTCGGATGAGTTTTTTGGAAGAAAAACGCGTTTGGTAACTGTACAAAATTTATGTCCCTGGAATACAAAAAGAACATAAATACGTTTGTAACTGGACAAAATTTTTGTCCCTGGATTTTTCTTCTTTTAATCTAAAAAATGTTAGTGAAGACATTAGCTTAATTTATAAAACACTTATCTATTATCCAAAACAATAGCTTCACTGTTAGGTGGACAATTTTCTAGGTGGAAGATCAAGAGTAAATAAAAGATCAGCACATTAACTTTTCTATTTACAAGTGAATTTACATGACATTCAAAGCTAGTTCTTCTACGAAAGTACTTTTACTTGAACACAAGTTGCATTTAAAAAAATAAATGGGCACTCTACATTTTAGCTTTCCAAAAATTGAGAGCCAAACGTTTTTTTTTTTTCAAGAATGAGGGACGTAAATGTACATTTAGAGAAAAACACCATAAAACCTCGCACGTGGCCAATCTGCCATGGGTATAAACACAATATATAAAAGGAAAGCATTAAGTAGAAAAAAAGAATGCAATCAACTTGATCAAATGAAAATTTGATTGTCATATAAAACATACACATGTAATATCAAAGAAAGAACTTAAGAAGATCATAAACATAACTATTGAACCATATAATAGCACCCTTCATAGCAAACAAGTTTACTTGGGGGCTTCAAAATATATCATTGGCTCAAGCTTATACCTTCTAATACAATAGCCCCTCACAAATATGTAGTGTAATTGGTTAATTTACAAAAGTCTAAAATACAAAGTCATGGAATTTCAGGCATATTGTGATCCATTGTCATTTGATTTGCAATAGCTTTCGTAAGCATATCTATCTCAGTTGTCTCCTTTTTAGAAGTGTAATCTTCACCTTCCACTTCTTAAGGTCCAAATGGATTCTCCATATCTCCATATAAGGAAAAGTTTATGTCTATCCTGTCTTCATTACGAATATAATTATGTAGAATACAACATACAATTACAAATTTACAATAAGTGCTTGCTTTTGAATTGAAAAAGGAGGCATATGTCTCAAAATGAAGAATCTATTCTTTAATGCCCCTAATGCCTTCTCAATGACATTTTTTATTGAAGAGTGCTTATGGTTGAACAATTCTCTTGATGTTCTGGCCGTCTCATTTAACCCTTATAATCATTCAGATGACACCATTCACCTTTAAATAGGGTTAAAGATCTCGAAAATGGTGCATCGATCGCGTAGTATTTTCCTATAACATATATATTTAAATTTGCTATGATATGCAACCGCAATAAATGACAAAGAAAATTACTCCTTCTAGACAGAGCAAAAACCGGGTGGTGGTTGAGGGAATTGTAATCGAGGATTTTCAAGTGCTACCATAAAGAACTCGATAATCGTTAGCAGATCCTCCTTACCCAGCATACACGAAAGTAAATTTCATGTCAAACGAACAAACGCACATCACATTCTGAGTGGTGGTCCCTTTCCTGACTCTAAATAGAATTTATTTTGACACAGGGACGGAAGCACTAATGTAGGTTCCATTGATAGACCATGTAGTTTTATGAAACATTAGTGTTATACAAGAGTATTATTTATATGTATTTGATGATGTAAATTCAATATTAAAACCATACCTTGAAGTAGCGTATATGGCTAGGACCCATAAGAATCTCCTCCAAGACAATATCAAAATAAGGTGCTTTGATAACCTCTTTTGATAGTTTTGATTTTGCTTTCAACACTATAGTGAAATACTTGCTGATTATTTCTCCTGAACGCTAGAATCTCTCACATGGAGTTCCGATGGAGTTTTTGTGACCGACCAAAGATAAGAATATCCCAACTTGTTCATCTATCCTAACATACCGACTATCTTTTAACCAACCTTTTACCTTCATTATTTCACATAGGTTCAAAAAAAAATGTCTCTCTATCCTAAAAGTTTTATATATTTTATCTAAATGTCCATAAATAATCTCCATTACCCATTCGAGTCTTGACAATTCACTATCCATAATAGGCTCTCTCGTATGTAAGGACTTGTCCAACATAGCAATAAATAGATTTGATATAATTATGTCTTCCTCAAACTCATCAAAATCATGTTAAATCGGTGTTACCTACCTACTAGATACACTATTTGATCCCCCTTCCATGGTACCTACTCCATCAAACAAATACAAGAATATCAACAAATGACTTCTACATCCAAAGCCAATAACAACTAATAACATAAGCCATACAGTGACAGCAAACCAAATATAAAAATATCACACAACTCATCAATACCATATCACCAAGTGACTTCGATAGTCTCAACTAATAATATAAGTCATAAAGTTGAAAGTAAATCAAATATAAAAACAATATAAAATCCAACAACATAGTCAAACCAAATTTAAAAATATCACACACAACAATAGTACATTTCCCAACATCTATTGAAGATCATTTTGTTTCACAGTTTTGTTATAAAGAGTCTGCTCCAACTCAAGCATGGCAGTAAGGATATCCATCACAACAACAATTGAAAATGGATCCTCAGGTGTTTCTATGACCTATGAAGTTGTAGAGAATTGACTTTTCTTAGATTTGATCATCCTTTCAAAGGCTTTACAGGCATTTGGAGTCCTATCCAGGTTGTGTTTGTTATGAATTGGAGTGACGGTATTTTTACAAGTGAATACTTCCTTGTCAAGGTGGTGCTCTGTAAAGTTCTATGGATTCCCTCCATCATGAAAATCATTGTCATCTTCATCTAACCCAATAAATTCTCCGTCATTTCATATCGCATACTCCCCAGTAGAATATGTATCCCCAAATACAATGCACAGAACAGGAAAATGAGGAAACCCATCTTTCTTGAATTTTGCCCTCTCCTTATTATCCTGTGTTTTTCATAATGATGATATACATTAGCAACATAATCAAACCTCTTAAAACTTACATCTACAATGATCTTAAAATGACAAAAAGTTAAATGATACCTTGATGTGTGGTTCCCATATACTTAGATCATCGACAACAACTATTTTTTTCACATGATCCTAGCCAAATCCAGATTGTGAAATAAGTTTGTTAAAACCAGCATACTGTCTTCTCAATTTGTTTGTCTTGTTCTTCAACTGTGCTAAGGTTATTGGAATTCATACTACTTAATGAAATTATCCCATATGTTATTCCACCCTTTTTTGTTAAACGTACAAATGGTGTGATTTTCCTTTTTCACCTCTTTTACCAAAATACTTACAAACTTGTTGATTGAAAGCTCAATCCATTTTGCATTGAATGCCTCAATCTCTTTTTGGGATGCATTTACTCTTGACTAGTTATACATCATAATATAATCACATAGGAATTACACAAGAAGAAAACAATTTAAATCATAACATAGTCATGATATTCTAAGCAATATGTCAGGAACATCGTAATCTTACAGTTATTAGACACTAGTTCCAAAGTCAAATAAGAAGAGCATAAGGACAAAAACAGAGTAAACTGCGGGAGTTATGGTCGGTCTGGGACTCCTGGATGCTGAAGGTATCCTTTACAAATTTTGTTTCGGTAGAACATATATTGAAGACGAGTAGTTAGACAGAGTTCTCATATCTCAGTGACTCACCTCGATTTTGATTTCCCGCAAGAAGTGTGCTGAAGAGGCGACCTACACACATGAGCCAAACATATCTTAGGGATTTTCCAAACTCAATTAGGCACGTAGACCCACAATTCGCACTGCGCCCAAAGGAAGTCAACACCAAATAAAGAAATTGCCGCTAACTATCATGCACCACCACGAATCAATAAAAGTAACATTGTATCAAAAGAAAAACTCAATCAAAATTCTAATAAAGCAAGCACGGATGTAGCAAATCCCCACAATTGATCAAAAAAGGAGATTCGATAAAGTGCGAAGCGAACTCACGAGATCGACGTGGCCACAAACCAGAAGAGACAGACGAAAACAAAAATAGAGAGAGGGAAGGATGGTTTCTTGGATCAGGGAAAAAGGAGGTCGATGGAGATAGACGAAGATGAAGACATAACTCACGAAATCCCCATGCACCGCAAACAAAAAACACGCAACCCACAAGCGACAAGACTCGTGACGTTCCCTTTTGCCATCAGTCTCGAGAATTCACATGGATTCTTCCGCAATGAAAATGTAGGAAATCGCACAAATTCCACTGAATCAATCAACCAAAAAGAAAATGCCCCAGAACCAAATAAAAAAATAGGAATCGTAACTGAAACCTATATACATACTCCGATGCGAACGAGGCCGGCGAGCGAGAGATAAAGAAGGACCACAAGAGATCCTTATGCCGTGTCATCTACAAATCAATGTAGATGCAGATCGGCGAATCTCGTCGACGAGAGAGAGAGAGAGAGAGAGAGAGAGAGAGAGAGAGAGAGAGATGCCGATGCATATTGGTTCTTGAAATCACATAAACAAAAAACCAAGAAATCGGGAGAACAGAGAGACAAAATTTCGGGAGAACATACCTTAGGGTTTTCTTCGGGAGAGCATACTTTTTGGGACGAGAGTAACTACTGAGAACTAAATCGATTTTCTCTTTTTCATACTGTGCATTTACATTCGAGAAATAGAAAACCAAAAAAAATTTGTTCTGATTCCCCATCCCCTAGCCTTTTTCTCATCCTGGGAACAGAAATTTTAAGGGCATTTACCAAACAGGTTTCTCATCTCAAACTCGTTCAGGGACAAGAAACCAAGAACCAGGATCATTATCAAATGCACCCTTACAATACAAAGCTTGATATTTCTTATATGGTTTGTGTTATTTCTAGGTTCATGCATTCGCCCACAAAATACAAGGCTTGATATTTCTTATATGGTTGGTGTTATTTCCAGGTTCATGCATTCACCCACAAAACATCACTTTGGAGCTGCAAAGAGAATCATGCGCTCATTGCAGGCACACTTGATTTGGGTATATGGTATGAGAACTTAAATTTTTGCAAGCTTCTTTGATATACAAATAGTGAATGAGCTGGGTGCATAAAGGATTGAAGAGCACATCAGGGTATGTCTTCAATCCTGGTTCTGGAATAGTTTCATAAAGCTCGAAGAAACAAGCCATTGTTGTGCTATCATCATTTGAAGCCGACTATATTGCGGCATCAACAACAACTTGTGAATTAATTTGGTTAAGGAGAGTGCTTGCACAACTTGGACAGAAACACGAAAAAGCTACTTAAGTTTTTTGTGACAACAAGGCAACTATAGCTATGTCCAAGAATCCAATAAATCATGGAAGAATCAAGCATGTGGATATCAAGGCATGCATCATTAGGGTCTTGGTCGCAGAGGGAAAGATAATCCTACAATATTGCAGTACAGAAGAGCAACTTACAGACTATCTTACAAAACCCCTAGCCAAGAACAAACATGATTATCTAAGGAGCCTGCTTGGTGTTTGCAATTTTGGAGCAAGGGGAGTGTTAGGAAGTGCTCCAAAATATAGGAGTTGGAATTGGTCAATCCACGTTGTTACGTGAAAATTTAGAATTTGCCACTACTATATTATATGTTAGTCAACCTTTTTGCAAGCCTAGTTTTACTATTTCAGTTAATTTGCTTTTTTTTCCCATTCTCGTTGTAACAAAGCCTTTATATAGGCCATTTGAGTTTCAATAAAAGTGTGGTAGAATTTCATTCACTAGTTAAACTGTCATCGTTTGTGTACTTTCAATATTTTTTTCTCAGCTATACCATTTTGTTGTAGAGTGTATGAATATGAAGTCTAATGAATATGGGTCGAACCATTTATTACCCGACCCAAATATGACCCGTCTCATCCATTTGACGTCCCCAATAAGAAGCGAGCGCGGAATTCGCAATCCTTGGAATTGGAATCAATAATTAGGTCATGAGCATGACCAGAACATAAACAAAAGCGAAAGCTCGATAGAAGCACTTTTGACAGGAAAAATCGGCACTAAAACTGGATATGGGGTTAAATATCCATTCTCTCAATTTTCTTGAATAAAATACCCATATATTCTATTAATAGTGCGATTGACTGAGTGATAATTATTAATTACCCGTATTTTCACAAGTATTTTTACCGTTTTGTGCGTATATATTTACGATAGAGATAGGCTTTTGAAACTTCGAATTTTTTCATCTCTCTCTCTCGTATGACGATTGTCTATAAATCAGCCCCCACTTTCAAGGGGCGGTTTTCATGATCATTTCTTTTTAAAACACGAAGTATCGCTTCTTCCTTCTCTCATAAATTCTCTCCATTCTCTATCCATACCTTCCACCACTCAAAATGTCTCCAATGAAGAAGCGGGGTACGCTTGAGAGACATGCTGGTCTTCGAAAGTCCTCTCGACTTGCGTCTTGTCTTCTCAAAAGCCCCGAAGGAACCCCGCCAAGTCGATCTCACTGATATGCCAGACGAGTCAGAGATCAAAGGCGAGGAAGTTCCATTGGCTCGCAAAGCCAAGAAGGGGAGCAGTTCAATGCCCCATCCTATGGACAGACCCAGTGGAACAGAGCACGAAGACGCCACGCCTACCGAAACTCCTACTCCTCCAAGTAATTACGAAAATGCCAGGATTGTTAAAAACACGTTAGAGAGCCCGGGAAATGCGGGAAGCGACTGAGGAAGACATCACGGCTCTGATCCAAGACGTCAGGCCAATATCCCCATGAACGAAGTCGAAGCACACTTAGCCCCTCGTTGGGAGTGGAGGACTGCTAGCCCACCCCCACCGAGAGCAGACACCGAATAGGAGGAAACGGCATAGGAAGGGGAAGGCAAAGGTGATAGAGCAACCCACAGCAAAGGAAGAACAGAGAAAGCCAAATGAGCTCGAGCCCGAAGTTCGAGTTGACGGAAACGACAGGGTATGTGACGAGTTTGGTCGAGCGCAGAGTCAGGAGGTGATAAAGCTCGGAGGTGTAAGGCATTAGCTCATCGTCCTCGCCACCGTCGCCCTCCAAACGAGAATAATATCGTGTTTAATGTCTTCAGCTTCAAGAAAGACGGGGGCAAAGAAACAATAGAAATACAAAGAAAACAAAAAGGATAGCAGAGAAAAGAGATAAAAGAATATAGAAAAACTAAACAAAACAAAAAAGCTTATCAAGACGAAAATACCCCTGGCCGTGGCTTAGAAAGTGTCGGCGTGAGTCATAAGTGCTGGCCGGCTCATGAAGATTTAGTTGGCCGGTGAGGTTAAGGCATTATAAAAAAAACTAAATTTGCCATTCCGGATTTTTTTATTTTAAAAGAAAATCTTTAGTCGAATTCTTTTCATGGTGAAACCATATTATAAGAGCCAAAAAAAATTCCAAATCATGTAAGTCTCACTTTCTAATAAACAACAATCATTTAATTGTAATTTCGAATTATCAAAATTCTGATGAAATCGTATATTATTAATTTTTCCATTCAACAAGACTCGCCAAGTGCCCAGTCAGCATTTGTACCGTTAAACAACACTATATAAATCATGAAGTGATCATCTAATTTCCCAAATTTGGAACCCTAAATCAGCCATTCAACCAATTTCTCAAGTATAAACCCTAGATCAACAGAGTTCAATGCAGAACCATACTTCATGAAATTCCATGGATGTTTCAACTCAATCTATGAAACCGACGTTATTTTTAGATAAGCCAATAACTTCTCTTCGTGCATTGTCATTTAGGAAGCATGAAATTGTTTTTAATATAGAAAAAGCCTATACGGTTATAACTTGTTATTTAAAAAAATAACATGACATTTTTTGATAGAATTTATCACCAGAGACATTTAAGTATGATTTAAGTGATACCATACGAAACTTTTGACACTACTTCATTTATTTTTGCAACTTGTTAAACGCTTTAGACATTGTCCCAAAAGCAATTTTCGATAATATTAATCGCCTGATTGGTCATCCTATTGCGTGCTCGATTTGACTCTTCGATGTTGACATTTGAGAAATCTTAAATACAAATCAAGTTACGGGCTGGGCTATAGGCCTACCTTAGGTCATATTTCTTACGCACATCGAACCGCTTTCCGTACGTGAACACTGCTTTTAAAAGATGTGGTGCAACAACCAACAGCAGCCTCCTCCAACTAATGCAATTGAAATAAGGTACGATCATTTCATGTATTTAGGACAACCGCGCCGATCCTGGGTACAATGTCCGACCAACCATCCTTGATCAAGGGTAGCATTGAAAAAATATGCATCCTGATAATTCAGTGCGAAACCTATGTCAATTGAATGTACTAACTTCCTTCAATCTCCGTCAGAATCCATTGCGCTTGGGACTCCCGCTCAAACGGTTCTGATGTAAATCATTTCACTGATCGTAGGATCACTGTTCTCACCTTCACCACTCAATTGCCCTTGGGAGCAAGATTTTACCTTGCAATTGAGCTGTCAATGATCGATAAAGAGGATGTACCCAAGGAAGAGAGACAGAGAGACAGAGAGACAGAGAGAGAGAAAAACCTAACTACACTAGTGGCGAGGGTGAATTGTCCTGCAACAGTGCCCCAACCTTCACACTAAAGCACAAGTGGCAAAGTAGTCAACCCACTGCACCAAACTTGGCCTAAAAGCAATTAATCAAGGTCAAACTTCCGCCGGGGAAGCATGATTACGATGTATCTACATCATCTGGAACATGTACGCATGTAATTCACACCTCTCCATGCTGATTTAGGGTGAGATGTCGCTCAACAATCAACATGTATCATTAATTAAGTCAGCGAGACAACAATTCATGCCCACCATTTCTTTGTTGAGCAACGACTAGTTTATAAGCATACCTCATCGAAGCAAAAGAGCAGGACAGATAAAACTGAGAAACTCTACTGAACAAAGCCAGAAAAGATTGCTAGCACCCAATACAGCTGAAGGTTCCTGTTCCATGACTACTCAATAAAATGATAATATTTCTCATTGTATGAAGACTGAAAAATTCTCCGTTCATATCTGATCATGCGAGTATAACTGCATGCATTCCACGCTTGAACTCATCGCACAAATCTTTGATCCTTTGAAATGCTGGTTGAGCCCATGTCAAGAAGGAATCATTGCGTTTAACACGGCCAGACAAGTCACAAGGCTCTCATCTACCCATGCACTGAAACTGCATTCAATTACTCTTTCAGAATTATGATACGTTGCAAGAATCAATTTAAAGTCGATCTGCTTGGCCAACAATAAGGCCAAGCAAGTAACTATCGACATCTGGAACACTAGAACTGTCATGATCCCATCCTAAATGCTTTTTCCTAATGGTTAGCACAAATAAGTATGAGAAATGACCACAGCAGTTTAACAGTGATGAGACAGTAAGAACAGCACCAGTAGCAATCAAAAGAAAGGAGATACGGCATTATTCACCTAATCATAACTATCAACAAGCCAACAGGATAGCTTGAAAAGAAAACAAAAAGAGATGAAGGTGAGACCTGAAAAATACATTCTAATAGAAGAATAGCCGGTGTCTACTCTGGCACATTAAACAAGTAGATGCCATTCTAATGCAAGAATGCAAGCTGTGAACTGGTAAGGCTGAGTTGGTTGTAGGTCATCAGTCATTGGTACATATGAGAGCCTTTTTTTGCGCATGAGTTTGGTACATGAGAAACAGTTAAATTGAGCAAAGAATTAGTGCCAGGGAGGCAGGTTACATCACAGAGAATTTACATATCAACAAGTGAGCATTTTTTTAACCTACAGAGCACAGGATCAATTTACAATACAATAATCACACAAATAACGAAAAAGGTGAGAGCCTCAAAATTTGATACTTTTATTATAACAAAGGCACTCCCTAGAAAAAACGCTTTGCATATTTTCAGAAGATGCTCTTTGCTTGTTCATGTTATTTCACAGAGCTACCTCTCTAACTTCCTCCTCTTCCCTATTTTCATCTCCTTTCTATCAGAACCTCTCTTACTTGACTTCTGTTCTTCCTTGGTCATAACAACACAGAACTTGAGATTTGATGATCTTTTTAAAGGTAGGATAACAAAAAGAATGCAGAAAATTTAAAGCACGCTTGAATCAAACAAGCAATATATGATAGACCCATTTGTTTCCCTTCAACTCAATATTTCCTAGGATCTACAAGGTAAGCGCACGATAATATAGTTCAAAAGACTTATAACCATAGACCAAGAATATGAAACAAAGGTAAAGTTTACGACCTGGATAAGCTGTACTATTTAGAAAAACTCCTCCTTCCCTCACTCTCAAAAAGAAAAGGGTGGTAATCCATAGACATCAACTATCTGTAAATGATGGAAAACAAATAATACTTTAATTAACAGAACAGACAGAAATTTGCCAAAACAGTCCTAAGTAACGAGGAATTCATTTAGAATCATAATTGATCCACATTGACACATTGGTATGCACCATTGAACTCTCATCCTATCACCTACTCTCATAAAGTCAGACCTCTAACAAGATATAATGAAGTCAAAACAAACTGAAGAGAAAGTAACGGACAACAACGCACATTTTCCAAATGTTGGTATTATCAATTACATCGAAGCCACAAATTCCTAATAACCACCCAGTTCACCTAGCTGATAGAATTGAGATAAGAAAGAAAATGCATTTGAGTACCAATTACAAGAGAACAACCAAATGCTCTTTGATCAGGTATTGATATATCCGAATTAAAAAAAAAAAAGTTGTCCAGACATTAGATCAAAAGATTGACAATTGTGCCATAATTATCAATAATAGATAAGTTGAGACCAACAACAGCAACCAAATTCTATTCCAAAACCTCTCCTCAGTTTGGCGAATGCTACACTAAGGACCTAAATCCTACCAAGAAGAAAGCTCCTACCCACAGCATAATTCATAGTCGGGTCCACATTGATGTGTTCTACCAATGCATGGAAGGCAAGAGACTTGCTAAGCAAAGGATCTGAGCCTCTCTACAGAGTAAGGCAGACCTGATCACAGCAGCAAATAATCAGCTAATCCACCTCAGCTTTTCACACCCGCTCTCTCCCTCTCCACCTTTTGCGCGAAAAACTTGGTGGCGAACATATTATCATCAAAATACTCCGCGTAAGGGTGATTCTTTGGAACAAGCCTCCTGTAATGTTTGAATTGCTTCTCTGCCTCATCTTTCTTCCTCAACAAAGTGTAGAGGATCCCCTGACACAAATAGGGTCTGAAATCCCTAGGCTCCTCCTTCACCAGCTCTTGATACACGCTCAAAGCCTCATTGTACTTCCCTTGGATGACCTGAATTTGAGCGACCAAAAGCTTGAAGTCCCTCAAGTCGGACTTCTTCTTCTCCTTCTTGCATTTCTCCATTGCCACCTTAATCCTCTCCAACAGCTCCTTCAACTCATCCCCGGACTCGGAAGCCGCCATCACGAGGCCGTGGTAGGCCTCCACGCGGAGTGGGTCCTTCTCCAGTATCTCCTCGAAAGCTCCCCTCGCCGACTCGAGCTCGCCGCTGTAGCTATATATGTTAGCCTTCAGCAGCGGCCACTCAGACTCTTCAGGCTCCAGCTCGATCAGGCGCTCGAGGATCCCGATCGCTTCCTGGAGCTTCCTCGACTTGATCTTGAGCTCCATCAGAGACCGGAGCGCCTCCACGTCGTCCCCGTGCTGGCTCAAGTGCTCCTCGATGGTCCGCTCCTCTTCCTCAGACGAAGCGGCGGCGGCGGCCGACTCCTCGCCTCCGGTGTCCACCACAGGGGCGGCGACGGGGGCGGCGATGGCGGGTTTGAGGTGGAAGCGCGCGAGGAACAGCGCGGCGGCGGCGGATAAGGCGACGCAGGCGGACTGGAGGGCGGGAGGAGGGTCGGGCCGCCGAGGAGGGCCGGAGGGGGGCGGGGCGCGGGAGGAGGAGGCTCTGAGGGAGCGGAATTTCTGCGGCGAGGGCGGCGGGGCGAGGGTTCTAAAGGAGAGGGAATGGAGGGGAGAGGGGGATGAGGAGAGGTTGGGGGTTAGAGAGAGGTGAAGCGGCTTTTGAGAGGAGTGAAGTCTCGCGAAGGAAGCCATGTCTGATCGATTTAGAGAGAGAGAGAGAGAGAGAGAGAGAGGGAGAGAAAAACCCCAGTGATAACTGGAGTTTTAAGAAGGAGAAGCGGTCGAGATCGTAAACCCTGCAACCGAGAAAATGCCAGCGTACGTGTCGAAACGGCGTCTGATCTGCCTCACCGCTCAGATCAGTTATGCGCTCTTTTTTCAATATGGGCTTGGGCTTGGGCTTAATCTTGGGCTTGGGCTGGACGGACCTCTTACCGGCCCTTTCGGCCTCGGCTTTTGGTTACTTTTGTACCAGGGTTTTGGCCTTCCGGCTCACGATCTATGTCGCCTTTTCTTCATGGAACCCGCTCCGAAATCCACGTGTTATTGATTGTGAATGTAGGCTTTCGAATTTTCCGACGTTCATTTCACGAAAAATAAAATAATTAAGAAAAATATTTTCCATCAATGAAAAAAACACCTTCAAAATTAGGAAAAATGTTTTCCTTTTTTTTAATAGGAAAAACATATTCCATGTTTTTCGTTTACCTTTAAATATCAAGGCCTCTAACAATGTGCCTCAACCTCGCTCGAGGCCAGTAAGTCAGCGGCCGACAAACGAACACCGGAAAATATTATAATTTTCCGGAAAAATAATTTCCCAGAAAATAATTTCCAGAAATGCTATATTTTTTTGTTAAACGAACAAAGTCATAATCTTTGATTTGCTTACCATGAAATTGAAAATTTGCTGCATTATGCAAATTAGCAAGTGAAATTAAGTGGCTGTTCGTTAGCAAAAGTAATTTTTTTGTGAGAATCTGTTTTTCCGACTATTCGATGACGGAAAACTAATAAGTGCACAACAAGTTTAGATTGAAAGAAAATGACTTCTCATTTTGCCAAGAATAAAAATCATTTCTTCGAAACCCCTAGACATGGCGAACGACCAATAGAGAATTATGGGTAAAATGATTCAAATGCTTTATCAATTATAAACGCAATCTCTAAAGCCCTTACCTCACATGATATTTGGACATTTTAAGCTCTATACCTATACTCATCCACCTCACATGGACATTGGACGTGGGCATAGACAGTGGAAAGTGGCTCGTTGGGTTCTTGACAGATCTGGGTTTAATCAAGTGTTCATTGGCTGTGGAAGGATGACAAATCTTTTCTGACAATTTGACTTTTCCACATTTTGTTGGTTTGATTTTCTTGCTTAAGTTGCATACTCAACCTCTCCTCGCTTGTTTGTTTTCACCGATGCGATTGGTGAAAGTTTCACCATTCTCGTTACAGCAGTAAGGAAGCCATGGTTCTAGCTTAGGAGGGCACGACATCTTCAGGCTTTGAGCTATCAGGTCGAATTTGCCTGGTAGCTTCCCTTCAATTATAAATATGATTTAGGTGAACCATGTATAAAGTTTTCTTGACTCTTCGCTTCTCTACAAAGATCAGTAACCAGCTATGCACTGCGATCAAAGCCTATCCGAGATGTAATCCGATGCCCATTCAACCAGACATAAAGTTTTCTAAAGCCAAAAACATAATCTTATTTCTGAAAAGTTCAAAGTGATTTCAAATTGTGGGGGAAATTTAAGCGCAAAACAACGGGACAATTGTCGTTTAAGTCATAAATCTTTTACTACTTTACCGATTCAGTCATGAACCTTTTTTTTATGCCGAATAAGTCATAAGCCTTTTGCAACTTTGCCGGTTAAGTCCTTCCGACGGATTTTGACTGGAAAATGCCTACGACAGGCTCTCGCCCGTGGTCGGCGAGGGCTGGCCTGGGCGGGGCGAGCTCACCCGTGGCCGGCGAGGGCCAGTGTCGGCCATGGGAAAGGGGGGCGGCGGCCTCCCCCGCCCTCGCCCGTGGCCGGCAAGCTCCGCCGGCTGCTGGAGCTCGCCGGCCAAGTATGTGTTTTTAAGAAAAAGGGACATGTGCACTAAAAGTCCTAAAACTTGTAGCAAAAGTGCAAGTGAGTCCTAAAACTTGCAAAAAGTGCAAATAAGTCCTAAAACTTGTCATTTTCGTTCATTTTAGTCCCCCCGTTAACGCCGTCCACTTAGTCTCACGGAAAATGCTGACGTGGCTTTTTTTATTAGTTTCTCTCTCCTACATGGCAACTAACGTCCATTGCATTGTCCACGTCTTCCAAACGACGTCGTTTTCATCCATCGTCGTGCCCTAAATCAACAACAACATGGCGTCGTTCCTTTTGGGAAAAATAAAAATATAAACTAAATTACATTTTAATAAATAAAAAAGGTTTAAAACATTGAAAAAAAAAGGAGATTATGTTTAAATTTAAAATATAAATTTTAAAAGGTTTAAAATTTTAAAATTTTAAAATTTAAAATTAATTTTATTTAATTACTTAAAATTTTAAAACTAATTTAATAATATAAATTAAAATTTTTAATTTAATTTAATTTAATTATTTTAAATTTTAAAATTAAGTTAATTTAATTATTTAAAATTTAAAATTTAAAAGTCTAAATTTAAAATTTATTATGTTTAAATTTAAAATATAAATTTTAAAAGGTTTAAAATTTTACAATATAAAATTAATTTTATTTAATTACTTAAAATTTTAAAATTAATTTTAATAATTTAAATTTAAAATTTTTTAATTTAATTTAATTTAATTATTTAAAATTTTAAAATTAAGTTAATTTAATTATTTAAAATTTAAAATTTAAAAGCCTAAATTTAAATTTTAAATTTTAAAAGAGTTTAATTTTTTTTTAAAGTGTAAAATTTAAAATGTTTAAAAGAATGTTTAAAAAATTAAAAATTTTAATTTGTTTTATAAATAAAATTTAAAAATTAATTACATCATAAAGGATATATAAAAAAATGAATTTTTAAAATTTTTAAAAATTTAAAAAAATTTAAAATTAAATTGCATTTAAAACTAAAGTGCAATTTAATTTATAGTTTAAATTTTAAATTAAAAAAAAGTTAACTTAAAATTAAAATTAGTAAAATTTTAAATGAAAAAAATTAAATTTTTTTTGTCAAAATTTTTAAACTTTTTTTAAAAATTAATTTAATTAAAAGTTTGAGCAATTTCTTAATAAATATATTTTTAAAAAATTAATTAAAAATAATTTTTAAAATTTTTAAAGAAATTTAATTTAAAATTAGTTATTTTAATTAATGGGGTAGGAACGACGTCGTTTAGGGCACGCAACTCTCCAAAATGGCATCGTTTTGAAGACGTGGAGTTAGCAATGGACGTTAGTTGCCATGTAGGGGAGAGAAAAAAAAAAAAACCACGTCAGCATTTTCCGTGAGACTAAGTGGACGGCGTTAACGGAGGGACTAAAATGAATGAAAATGACAAGTTTTAGGACTTATTTGCACTTTTTGCAAGTTTTAGGACTCACTTGCACTTTCGCTACAAGTTTTAGAACTTCTAGTGCACATGTCCCTACTAAGAAAAATAAGGAAAAAAAAAAGAAATGTTAGTTGGCTGCGTTACTTGTTAATTAAAACATCATTAGAGATGGTAATTATAATAAAAGAGGCACGGCATTAGGAAACTTGAAGAAATAGGATGTCGGTCACGACGAAAAAAGGGAAAATGACATGAAAACCCATCTAAACGATTCCGAAATGTGAAAAAAGGGCCTAGCACACCACAAAGTGATGATCTTGGATCAGAACGCTGTTTCCGTGCGACCGAACAAATTTCAACTCATTCCGAGTTTGTTAGGTCGGAAATCGGGTTCATTACCATGCCTTTTATCACCTCATTGCTGTTGTGCTTGCTTTGGCTTGTAAGCCTTATTATGTTGCTTGGTAATGACATTGGTAATGAGGTTAGGTGAGGTGAGGTGGCTTGCTGAGTTCTGCCCTGTTTTTCCTGACTTCTGCTTGTTGTTCTGCTCTTGCTTGGCTTGATATGTTATTGTTCTTGGCTTGTTGTTCTGTTCTTGGATGGTTGTTCTTGTTCTTGTTCTTGTTCTTGGCTTGCTGACTTCTGCTTGTTCTGTTCTTGCTGACTTCTGCTTGCTCACTTCTGCTTGTTCTGCTCTTGCTCTTGGCTTGATATGTTATTGTTCTTGGATCAATATGTGCTTGTGCTATGTGGTTTGCTTTCTAATATGTCCTATGTGCTTGCTATGTAGGTTTAAAAAAGAGTGAGTTCATGAAGAATATTGACAACGGTGCGTCTCTATTTTGCTATTGTGGTCTTAAATCTCATATGCGAATAGCAAGGACGAAGGATAATCGGGAAGAATTTATTATGGTTGCTCAAGATACAACCACAACAACAAAGGGGAATGTTGCAATTTTTTTTATGTGGGTTGATGGGGAAATCAGTCATTCTGCTACAAGCATGTCTAAGAGTTTTCATCGGAACAATTTTCAAGCAGAACTTATCTCAATTGATGATGCTAATGATGGTTGTTCGGTGGATGCCGAAGTGAAGGCTCTCAAGGCACAACTTAAATATGTCAAAAAAGATTTGGCAACGGCTGTCAAGGCTTTAAAGAAAGAAAATTATAGATTGAAGATACTAGTGGTTGTGTTGTCAATATTTATAATTATGTTATTTTATAATTTGAAGATGAATGATGTCCAGCGTTTGGCATAAAAAATGTTATTTTGACTCATGGTGATGATGGATGGATGATTGGTTGGCTGGTTGTATTAACAATGGATGATGGCTGGTTGTATTCGCCAACTATTACTTTTTTATGCTATGTTTTCTTGTAATGAGATCATCAACCATAAGTAGAAGAACCACATATAATATGAACTAAACACACGAAGGAAGTGACGAAATCGAACGGATTTCCGTCAATAAATGAGAAATTACAACTTTTGGAATCCATCAATGATAAAAGAGCCATCAGTTTGGCTCTTGTTCATACAAATGCATAAAACAAAAATATGATTACCTAAACTACTTCTTGTGCATACTCCTTGTCCGTACTCCTTTGTTCCTACTTTTACATCTTAGCACTATTTCTTCAGAGGCAGAGGCATGACCAGCAGATGTAACACTGCTACTTGCGCCTTCTTTGCTTGCACGTCTTTGAACCTATAAATGGAAATGGAAGTGGAAGTAAGAACATTAAATTATAAACTTAAAAAATGGTTGTGTAGTGTAAACAAAATGGAAGAACCTTTGCAAAGCGGCAGCTTTCCAATGTGCAGGGGAAAATGCAGCTGCTGCAGCTTGAGTAGCTGTTGCTGCAACAACTTCATAGGCTGCTAGAGCAGCTAGGGATGCAGCGGCTTGAGAAGCGGTTGCTGCTGCTACAGCAGCTAAATAAACAATAATAGCTGATACTTGTGAGGACGTTGTTGCTGCTGCATGTTGAGGAGAAGCTATTGATGCCGATGCATGTTCAAAAGATGCTGCATGTTGATGAGAAGCTGCTAGAGACACTGCTGGAGACGCTGCTGGAGAAGCTGCTGCTACATGTTGAGACGATGGTGCTGCAAGTTGAGACGATGCTGCATGTTGAGACCCCATTGCTGCATGTTGAGTAGAAGCTACTGGAGACGCTGCTGCATGTTGAGAAGTTGCAGACCTAGCTGGACATGTCACACTATTATGTCATTTTTTCTTGCAAGTTCGACATGTCATCTTCATTCCTCTCCTGGACATCATACTTCCACTTGCAACCTCACCTTCCTCTCTTGTCCTTTTTCGTTTGCGTCTACCGGCTTTCACCTTGACTGGAAGTGGTTCAGGTGCCTCCTTATGAGTTTTTTTCCAAAATCTCTCTCCTCGAACCAGCATCATCATGTTCTGATATGTGGTTAAGAATTTGTCCTCCTTATAACAAATATCCAGATAATCATATGCATCTACATGTTTATGGTTTAACGCAGAAATAGCATGAGGACAAGGGATGCTGGTAAGCTGCCACCTCCTACAAGTACAATATCTATTTAAAACATACACCACATGCTTGTCCCCCTTATTTTTATCCATCACCTCATAGCCATTGTCACCATTCCATATCACTTGACAATAAGCCGCAGCATTTCTATTTTCTTCTAGCTTTTTAACAATTCTTGGACCACACTCTCTCCTCCATCGGGCACATGCATCCCTCTGTGTGTGCATCATTGTCATTATCATTATTCTAATATCATCTAGCATGCTGTGAATAGACTTACACCTGGCATCTACGATTCTTCCGTTGAATGCCTCACATAAATTATTGTCCACAATGTCACATTTTACCTCAGTGGTGAAGAATACCCTGAACCAGTGCTTAGGCTCTGTTTGAACCAAGTCACGATACACAGTCGGACTATTTTTCTTCAACGCTTAAGTATTCTCGTCAAACTCTACCATAATATTACTTTTAGCACACTGCCAAAACAATCTTTGCATCTGCATACCCTCATACTTCTTGCCCTAGTTGGTATAAATGTGTCTAGCACACATTCTATGCACATTTATGCTCGGATGCATGTAAGATTGTGGCCACAGCCTGTATCAGCCCCTGCAAAATAGCAGGAATAGAACAGCTTTCTGAGATAACAACAGCACAGCACAGTAAATTTGAATCGAAAGCAAAGAGCAAGAACAGATAATCTTTCTTTCTGGACGCATTGACCAGAATATAACAGCACAACAGCACAACTGAATGTATGCAACAACAACAAAACATCAAGCAGCAGCAACACCAAGTAGCAGCAAACATCGAGCAGCAGCAACATCAAGCAGCAGCAAACATCAAGCAGCAAAACAGAACAGAACCTTAAGCAGCAAAAAAGAATAACAAGCAGCAGCAAGAGAAGAACAGAACATAATAGAACAGCAGCAGCAGAATTACAGAACAAAACAGCAACAACAACAACAGATTTACATAATAGAACAACAACAGCCGGACAGATACCTTTTGCTTGTCGCCTCACATCAACTGTGTCAGAAACTAGGTCCAAGTATCTCCACTCTCAACTCTAACAATTGCCCATGCAATTGGGAACATCTTATCATTTGCATCTCTTCCAATAGCACACAATATTTCCCATTTACAAATACCTTTCAAGAAACAACCATCTAGCCCCACAACTTTTCTACATCCATCAATGAAACCTCTTTTGCATGCAGCAAAACAAATATACATTCTATCAAATGTTTTCTAGAATTCATGTCAGGCTTATCAACCTTCAATATGACAATGCTCCTAGGATTTGTGCATCTAAGCTCCTCTGCATAATCCCACAACTTTGCATATTCTTTATTGTAGTCTCCCATCAAAACCTTATAAGCAAACAACTTGGCTTTTGTACATTGATTCATAGTTACATTTAAGCCCAACTGTTTCTTGATAAGCTCCTTGAAAGCACTAGTTTTGATAGTTAGCATTGTCCTAATTGTACCAAGGAAGTACTTCGCCAACCAAGAACTGGTGACCTTCTTATTATTGAAACCAATGTTACACAAGTGTTGTTCGTGATACGTCTTCACATGAAATGATATTGTCCTAACATCCAAAGATGCAGAAATCTTTCAAAGGCAATTTTCATCGGCACATTTTGCTCTAACAACCTTCTTTTCATTCTTAATAAATTTTATCTCTCTATGCTCCGCTACTGAGTACTTTATTAGAGCATCTTTAAATTGCCTACCATCCTCAAACTTCATAGCCGAACAAAAAAAAGGCACCATACTATCAGCATCGTATTGAACAAACCTACTTGTCCTTCGTGTAACTTCTGTCTCGTCATCATTTTCTTGTTCGACATCAGAACTCAAACTGACATCTTCATCTGTTTCATGATAGTCTGTTTGGTACGGATCACCTTCAGCAATAATTGCATCAGATATTGCTATCATATCTGAATGTTGTTGGACCATATCGGATCCTTGACTTGCATGAAATTGTTGGCTTGGACCTTCGGTGACCGGTTCCCCTACCAAATAATCCATTGTGGCCCTATTGAATTTCATCATGTTTCTCCTTCCTTGTGTAAGGTCTTCATCATCGTTATCCTCATCATCAGTCAATACTATATTAAATGAGCTTTCATTTTCTGACTGATCGCTTTCAAGCCCATTAAATAAGTATTCATCGTCTAATTGGTCACTCATATTGACCCTGCCAAGCCAAAAGCAAGAGCAGAACAAGCAGAAGTGAGCAAGCAGAAGTCAGCAAGAACAGAACAAGCAGAAGTCAACAAGCCAAGAACAAGAACAAGAACAACGATCCAAGAACAGAACAGCAAGCCAAGAACAATAACATATCAAGCCAAGCAAGAGCAGAACAGCAAGCAGAAGTCAGGAAAAACAGGGCAGAAGTCAGCAAGCCAAGAACTCATCTGATTGGTCACTCATATTGACCCTGCCAAGAACAGAACATAACATCAAGCCAAGAACAAGAATAGCAAGCCAAGAATAGCAAGCAAAACAAGGATAGAACAGCAAGCCAATAACATATCAAGCCAAACACAGAACAACAAGCAGAATTCAGCAAAAACAGGGCAAAAGTCAGCAAGGACAACAAGGACATTACCAAGCCACCTCACCTCACCTAACCTCATTACCAATGACATTACCAAGCAGCATAATAAGGCTTAGAAGCCAAATCAAGCACAACAGCAATGAGGTGACAAAAGGCATTGTAATGAACCCGATTTCCGACCTAACGAACTCGAAATGAGTTGAAATTTGTTCGGTCACACGGAAACGATGTTCTAATCTAAGGTCACTACTTTGGGTGAGCTAGGCCCTTTTTTCGCATTTCGGAATCGTTTAGATGGGTTTTCATGCCATTTTCCCTTTTTTCGCTGTGACCGACGTCCTATTTCTTCAAGTTTCCTAATGTCGTGCCTCTTTTATTGTAAATACCATCTCCAATGATGTTTTAATTAACAAGTAACGCAGCCAACCAACATTTCGAACCATTTCTAATTCGGCCAAAATCATATTTCCAATGGGGGGCTAATGAACACTGATTGACCACTCATTATCAATCATCGCCGTCACAAGAAGAAACAAACAAGAGGGCTCGACATCAAGAAGAAACATTATGCAGACGTACCAAGTTTCATCAAGAATCATCAATTACTAGGGTTGCGATTCAAAAAATATGGGTGGAGAGGACGAACCAAACAAAAGTGGCCTCGACTTTGGTGTTGTTGCGCAACGAACGACCTTCTACCAACTGCTGCTCGACTTTGGGGTTGCCGATTCTTCTGTCGTTTGGGGGTTGGGGGGCGAATGAACCGCGAACCGCTCGATTTGGGGGGGCGAACGGCGAACCTTTGGGGGAGGGGGGCCGAGCTACCAACGAACAACAGAGGGAGGAAGGAAGGGGGGACGAACAAATTTCGGTGATTTGGACGAATTTGGGGCAAGATTGAATTTAGGGTTCTTATGGGCTTCTTTGAACGAATTTAGGGTTCTTACTCTTCCAAAACTACGTTGTTTTTGCCATGTTATCACCACGTCATCAACGGCAAGGTCCGGTCGCGTCACGTTGTCGCCACGTAAGCATTTTCCAGCTAAAACCCGCCGTTGATGACTCATTTGGCAAAGTTGCAAAAGGTTTAGGACTTATTTGGCAAAGTAGCAAAAGGTTAATGACTCATTTGGCAATTGTCCCGCAAAGTAGCAAAAGGTTTAGGACTTAAATGGCAATTGTCCCGCAAAACAACATTACAATTCAACTCGAAAAAATTGCGCTCAAAATGTAGTCTAAAGTTTTAGGACTGTGGTATAGCACATACAAATTATGTATCGGAAACAATTGCATCAATCACACAAAAAAAAAGAACTTATCCAAGAAGAGAAGGCAAAATAAAGCGCATGCGCTTCCTCATATAGCAAATTGGAGTTTTTCTTTTGCTTGAGGTTTATCTCCCTCGTCACACCGGACGCCTCGAGTGAGCCATGCATAAACCCATGTGAAGACAATCAGACCGGCTCAAAAAAAAAAAATTACTTTGTGGTCAAAATTTATAGAATTATATCTGTACATAAAGTTGACAGAAATCAGGCTCAAAACATCTTGTTTCACCACACTGCGTTAAAAAGAGTGATGGCTAGTTGATGATTGTACAAAACTCTCTAGCCTTTGAGTGATTAGCCTGTACATATGTATAGCAAGATAATACTGAACATATAATTATCTAACATCATATTTGTGCCTTTGAAAGGGTGGGAGTCAGCTTCAATGATATATCACCATAAGCTTCATCTTGTTGCATATCAATGACTCCACTACTCTTTAAAACCTGTCCACATCATATGAGAAGTCGTCAACCGACAAAATGAATCAACAGTACTTTTGATATGGCTTCAGTTTAGTAAATCCAAGTGGTGTAAGACTTGGTATTGTATACTTAATTACCAAAAGCTTGCCTGAAAGGAAATTGCATTAAGCAAACGTCCTTCCATTTAAGATCCCCAGATGATGGGCCAAATATTGGTTTAGTTCACTTTTACATATGAAGAATCATAAATCACAGGAAAGTGTCACTTAGTTGTTAGCTATATTTGCCGTAGTGACATCCACTTACCTAACAGAAGTAGGAGAAGACTCTTTGCATTTATACAGAATATTTTATCATGTAGGTTTCAGTGAAGCCGGTATCAAATGCAAATTAGCAAGATTAATGCATGAAAGCTTGCAAAACCGGTAAGGGCCTTGGTGATAAGCAAATCATCAATATGAATTCTCCTCAATGTCGTGATTTTGTTGGAAATGGCACCAGAAATCACACTATCAACAGGAAGAGTTTCTATTGGTCAAGACAATACTCTGTTCTCTTATGTTTCAACAGAAGAATCTGATATAACTGGAACTAAATATCCAATCTTCATCCATTGAACTTCGAATGTTGTCAAGTTTCTCCGTCACCATCATGTCACAAGAGTCAACATAAACAAGAACTAGAGCATGGCAGCACCGATCAGAGCTCAGAGTCACTCTTTTTCATTGCTGCTCTTAGGTAATGAATTCTGCATATGATTCTAGAAGAAAGTGCACACATTTGCGCTCTTTTATGGGGAAATTTGGGTTTTGTGGGGCAGATGAAGGGACTAGATTCTTATGCAATATACCTACCATAAAAGATCCCAAGGAACATACCAATATCTCAAAAAACATTTTTGCACATAATCTTCTGCTCTTCCCTTCTAAAATGCTGGTCAGGCTAAGACCGGACTCTTCTTCTAGTCATGGGGCATAGGGAGAATGTCTTCTTAAAAACTGAGCGACTGCCCTGCAATAGTCCCAAGCAGTAAATTGCAATAAGCACAAGGGAAATCACTTACAATCGAAGAGTTAAGCCTAAATATTTAGCACTTAAGAAAACGAATTCTATGCATGATCCTATGTCACTAAATAAAAGAACTCAAGGTCAAACCTTGTTCGGACTGGCAATGGGTCAATTTCTTGTGATCTGTAGGATCCTACTATCAATCATTCTTGGTCAGATATAGACATCTTGCACATTAAGCCTTATATAACAGATAAAAGTAGTAGTGCAAATCATATGTCACATCATACCAGCCAGTGAAGTATCCTCTGCTTCCAAAAAATAAAGATCCTGCATATACATAGGCAAAAGAATCAAAAACATATGTCAAAGCTCTCCACTACCGAAACTTACGAGGTAAAAGGAGTCAAATGCATCTATGTGTGCTTCTCTTGATCTTATTCAACAACCAAGGAAGCATTATGCACTAGGCACTACGTCAAAGACTCCAAGGTGGCATTGCCAAGGGGATAAGGCCAAACAAAGAATACTCCAAGGAGAGAAACTCTTAGCCAAGGGTAAGGACTTGTGGTTGGTAATGAATGAATACAAGCAACTCTGAGGCATAGAAATTGTATCTCTCAATGCTAAGTTAGGTTAGGTAAAATGCAATAATCTATTTTTTGTTTGTTAAACCATAACGGCAAATATTGGCCTTTTTTTCACACTGAAAACAGCCATAACAAAGTTCATGTGAGGATCGAGTAAAACAATACCAATTCAAATCAATCATTCCCAATTAATGCCAGGTATCTTATAATTAATAAGATGTTTTATCCAAGTTGTGAGATTTTGTGAGACCATTGCCAACTGCTCTAAAAGCTTTATCTAAGTTCATGTTTTATCCAAAATGTCGATTAAAGGAAAAAGCAATTACAGAAGATTAAAAAAATGATTACTTTATTTAATCAAAATCACAAAAGCTTAATCGAATCACGTACGCGCTTACCAAAGTCCCTATCATCCTTAATCTCCACGCGAACCTGGAGACCAAGACAGAATTCGCGGTCGATCTCGCCATCCATTTTCCCACTCTCCCTCTACTTCTGATTCGACGGCATTATTCACAGTCGATCCATTCGGGAGAAGCGACATTGGCCCCATCAAGGGGCTGGTGAAGGAGGAGAGCAATGGAGGCCGGGTGGTGGTGGCGGTGGGCCGTGAAGAACCTGAGGTACTCCACGATGGTGCTGGGCGTGTCCAACACGGCGGTGGTGATCCTCGGCGGGTGCCTCTTGCTCGCGTCTCTCCCCTCCTGCCGCCCCCGCCGGACGCTTACTTTCGCGGCGGTCACCTTGGCCGCCGCCGTCAGAATCGTCGCCATGGTTGGCACGGGAATCGCCCAGGAAGCCACGGCCACGTGCGTTCTCGAGTCTTCCGAGACCGCGGTCGTCGATGCCGTTATTCGCCAGCGGAGACGGGTATTCCTTCGTTTCGTTCTCTCGTTTTGCTAACCGCAGCCCGCGATTTGATCATTCATTGGGCGCTCGAATTCAACCTCATTTGCTCGGAAACTCCTTTTGTAGCTTTCTTTCTCTCTTTCCGTGTCTGTTTATCTTGCGAAAGTAGAACAGCATTTTGGAAGATCACTGGACGAATTGCTTCTGGGGTTGATGTCTTCTTTAGTGGAGAGATATCTGTGCTGACTTGTTTCTAGAGGTCTTCTTCCCTGGTCTCAGTTCAATATATAGATTTAATTTTAAGGAATGCTGTTAAATTCTGTTATGCATGCTTGGATGTCATGGGCTTGCTTCCAAAGGCCTTTTGTAAATCGAGGAAAATTGAACTTGATTTACAGGAGTTTGCTGGAGCCTGTTATAAAGCAAAGACCACTCTACTCTAATCTTCAGTAGAGATGCGAGATAGTATTTTGATTTCTAATGGACGTCTTTCTTTTGGACTGGCTTGTGAGATGCAACATGAGTCCGTGGAAACTTGTTAGAATGAGCTTTCTAAGACTACTGGTCTAGACGTGCTTGCAAATTTCTTCCGGCTGTCCTAGATGCATATATCTGGAACTCCATTACGAAGAGAATTTATCTGAAGACATCCATTAACCCATTTAATGGGTATCTGGCTTTATGTCTTTTGCAATTCGAGTTAAAACCTGCCTGTTTTGCCTTCAAGTTTGGACATGCCAATCTTGATAAGAAACTAAAGTATGCTAGATTTTTCTACTTTTTACATTATTCAGCCAGCATGACAAAGATTTAAGCAGCCTGCAATTGAAGAGATCAACTTCACCCGACTGTGGGCACATTTCTTACAATTCTAAATCACTCCTTTCTTTTCTGCTTGGACAGATGAGGTATAAAAAATGGATTTGGTGGACCCGGTTTACAACAGTTGTCATGGTGGTGCAATTTGCGGGTGCATCTTATCTTGTGCTGAAGATACTTAAGTTTATTTCCCACAACGAAACGACGAGTGACTGTGTCTTAGGTGAGGGAATATCCTGCTTAATCTTCGATGATTTAGTTTTCTGTTTTCACAATTCGATTGTTTAAAGTGTCTGTGAGTGCTGTTGCTCGCTAGGCTGACGAAATATTGTTGGTTGAAGATATAATGTTTATTTCCTTTATTTGACCTCTTGGTATTAGTTTTTATCTATGAATCAACTTGTGCAGTATATTGCGTTTTGCTTTTTGCCATTATGATCATGAGAAAAATGACGTAAAATCTAGATGGAATCTTTCTGTTTGATTCTTGATTGAAGTACAACTTAGAAAGGGTGTGTAGGGCATCCTTTCCTTTGTGTTCATCCGACTATTTTCTACTGAAGTTATTTAAAGATTTGTTCTTTGCACATCCTTGAAACTTCACTCAATCTCTAAGACTACTAAAATGCAGGGATTGTCTCCAAAGCAAGCATGTGGAAGCGGAATGTGCTGGTCTTATTCATTGTCATGGTGTGTTTTGTTGCCCTACTTCAGTGTTTTACTGGATCCAGTGTTCTAAGGTGGAGATCATTTTATGCAACTGAGGACAATGCATGGAAGGCCCACTATAGGGAGGTATTTGATCATGGCATGCGTGAGGCTTTATGCTGTCTTGGACGTGTAAAATACTTGTAGGCTTTTCTCCAATTGATTTGCCATTCCCCTAATTTACGCATGGTTGGTTTTTAATTCCACTATGCTTGTCTCTCTAGGAGTGTTTTGGAGGAAGATGAAGTTTATTCGGTAGCACGACTACTTGGGGATCTTGTTGCCTATCGTGCATCAGGCACTGGCCACCTGGAACTTTTGGCAGGTTTGCAGATTAGTTTATTCCAATTTATTGGTCAATGAAGCAAAAGAGAGAACCCTTATGGTCATGAAAAAGTGACTTGCTTTGGACACGCCTTTTTCACATGATGTTAAAATTTGTTGGTTTTCTGTAATTCTGATACTTTAAATTTAAAGAACTTATATGACAATGTGCTTCTAGAAAAATTAGATTAGGAAATTTGTTCCCGCAATCCTATAGTGGCGATAGAGCTAGAAGCTTAAAAGCATGATGCCCACGGTATCGTTTCACGATGATAGAAGTCCAGGCAACAGAGTGCGGAAGTAGCATAATAGGGAAGTGGCACTATCGGATGGAAAATGAAGATGACTTGAATTTTGGTGATTGGTTCTTCTATGTTGTAAAAAGTAACTCTCTTTAATGGTTTAGCTCTTGTCTAGGATCACTTCAAATATGTTGAGGATTTCAAAAGGTTTATCCATAGAGATTTAAGATGACGGGCAACCCTACAGTTGCTTTGGGGCATGCAATTGTGAACTTGCATGCTTCTACTTTTTGATGATATGTGGGTTTATCCACTGTCCCAACCTGTCTTTTGTCAATTCTGCTTTTTAAGTAATTTAAGAGGTCTTTAGGCATTGCACATTGTAGCTCTTACTAATAACATTGTTGTACATCTACTTATGCTTATTCCACTGGTGGGAGACTTCATCACTATTTGTTATTCTGCATTTTCTTTATCTTGTATGGAGAATAAAAGATGCTTGGTATACTTCATCACCACTCTGCATTTCTGATGCTCACGTCTTTCCCATGTATTTTTCTGATTGTCATTTCTTTTACAATTTTTCTGAATTACTTTTGTGATTGTCTTTGCGTTTCTCTTTTAGTTTACTTTTGCATTTGTGAATGATATCATTTGCATGACAATACATTTGTGATTGATATCATTTTGCATGAAAATATTCAGGCCTAGCTTTGTTTCAGAGGAACAGTCTTCCATCAATACGTCATGAGGAGCTAATGGATGCACCTAGAGGACAAATCGAGGAGGCTGCCATTCTTCATAAGTTTGCTGAAGCTGCCTACACAGTATTATATCTTCTGGTTTATGAATCTTCTCTTGACGAATATTACTATTTTTCACTTCAATTCTAATCACCGTACTATGCAGGGTCCTTTGCTCGATTTTGGAAGAAACCCCTTCATCTTTCCATGTGCATGGCTCTACAGGCAGGGGATCTTGACTCCCTGGTCCTGCAATAGGTTCTTACTCCATTTGTCTTTTAATGCCTCAAAATTTAGTGCCTCTTACCTCCATGGCTACTGTAGTCTTGTTTCACCTGTTCTTGATCTCTTTGGCTTATGTCTTGCCAGGAGACCAAAACTTCACGGTGATAACTGGTGGCGTGGTCATGCAGCTGCTTTCTTGAAGTATGCTGGTCTGCCTCCTGACGCACTTCGCCAAGGCCGTGTCTGTCAGGTATGTGTAATTTGTCTGAACAATATGGTATTCCTCTCTATGGATTCTATATGGTTTACAAGAAGATCAACATGGTATGGGCACAAGTTACGTCCTGGACAGAACACAAAATTTTGGCTGCTTCTTTCCATTTAAAGGTGGCTACATTTAGTATGGACAAGATAGCAAGAACAATGGAAACGCCAAAAAGTGAAGTTAGTTTGACAGGCCTCTGATTTTTTTCCATTAAAGATGTTCATTAAAACTTTATTTTGTTATCTACTGCTTTTTGCGGAGATGCATTGTCGTGTGTTTTGCCGTCCAGAGATTACAGGATGGGGTCAAATCATTTGGGCCAAAGATTACAAGATCCAAACTGGTGTCTCCACCAAGATAGGCAGAAGCTATGAAGCAATTTAACCCAATAAGCCTTTGCCTTTTGCTTTGATGAAATCTGAAACATGAGAGTCAATGCCTGATGCTGAGCCAACTCTATCTATCAATTGTTTCCTACGCTTTAAAATCCAATTGAGAATGACATGAGTAGTGCCAAAAGTTATGTATGGTGTTTATTTTATTGCCAAAAGTTTCTTTCGGATCACTTAAGTGCTAAATTTTTTGAAAAACATGGCTTGCTGGAGAGTTTCGTCAGCATGTAAACGTAAAAAAAGCTAACATTTAATAACATAAAATAAAAAGAGGGAGAGGGAAAACGGTGGGGAAGGCTGCAAGCTCTTGCTGTCGCCACCATCACTGCGAAGGGCCCGCAAGGGTGGGGATGGCTGGCGACCCTTGCCTGCCGTTGGCGATGGTGGTGTAGTGGTGGCGGCTAGGGCGCCCAGCCTCTCTCTTTTCTTCCTTTTTTTTTTCTTTTTTTAATTTAGCTTATTTTTAAATTTATTTAAATAGATTAAAAGCCATGTAGGATTTAAAAAATAAAGTAAAAGCCATGCGGACTGAATTTTTTAAAACATATGCCACATCATAATAAAATTTTAATTATAAAAATCACGTAATCTATTTGGTTGGAGTTTTCGCCGTCGGTAATTAAACGATCATTTTTTCTTCAATTTACACTTAAGTGAGTCAGCAAAAACTTTTATCATTAAAGTGAGTGCTGTCCACGACTTTTGGCACTTTCAATGTCCTCCAAAAATTCAGTGAACCATGTAGTGATCTACATAACTTTGGCAAGATGCTAGTGAATAGAAAGCAGCAGATATCCCCATTTTTGGAAATTGTACATTTATGATTGCCCAACTAGTCAAATTCACTTTGTAGTTGACTCTGGGTTATAGTCGAGTCCAAGTATGGATTATCTGTAAAACACCTGTCAAGATGCGAGAGATCATTTTGCTTCAGTTATGGCAGATTTGGATGTTAACTGATCCTTCCCTGCTACTTGTAGTAGGATGATGCCATATTACACTAACTTCAATTAGTTGGGATTGGCAAGATTGAGCTGGGTTGCGGGTTTAAACTGCTCGGCTACTTTGGAATTGTCAGTTCTGCAGCAGCTCAGAAGATGTATTTCAATTTGAAATCTGTACCTGGTGGGGTCAATAATTTGTGGACAACTAGCACCTGCAGCGTTTGGCTTAGAGGGAGCAGGCTTTTTTATTGTAGCATGCATGGTTTTGGAAAATCGCTTGGGTAACATGGTGATCATGTAGATCTGCCTGTTTTGCTAGGGAATTGCTTATTGAAAGGAGGATGGAATGTTATCTAAGAAGGAAAGAATTCCGGTAATTCATAAGCCAAGTAACTGGAATTGAGCAGCCTAATCTCATTATTACCAGAAATGAAGTTTAGCTACTATTCATGTTAAAGTGGAATTTTCCAATACAGTAGTAAGTTTAATTGGTAAACATTTAGTGACTGGGAAGTTGAGTTTATTGGAATACCCTAATATGTGTTTCTGATGACTTCAAAAGTTATTTCCTGCCCTTGAAAGTGAAGGTCAACTATACTGTTTCACTCAGGCAAACGTATTGCAACTTTGATGCCTCATTTGCTTAGGATAAATCTCTCAAATTCCTAAGGGAAGAAGACCACAAGTTCTCTGTGTTATTTTTATGTCTAGCACATTAGTGATTTTTTGAGTTATGTCATTATTGATAATGAAGTACAAGAAGCACAAACTCAAGTCTTATTGTCAACAGCAAGTCGATCATTTAGTGAGATAGTCACATTCTAAGGATGTGTTTCAATTGCAAATGAAATTGCTTTATAAAGTAACTTGGATAAGTTGTATAATGACGTCACGTAGCTAAATTATTCCCTGCAGTATTTAATTTTGTCGCTTCTAAGCCAAGGTCTGCTTTTTCTTATAATAATTTGGTTTCCATCATGAGCTAAAATCCATGGAGAGGCTCATTACCATGCTTATGATGTAATACCAGTGGCAATTTCCTCCATAACTTTACAGTAAGTGATGTGCATGGGCTAGGCTGGGACTGCAACCACTGTGCTCCACTTGTGAAAATCATGCCACATTGCTGTTCCATAGGCAGGGAACCACTTCCATCCCGCTCTATGCAGGCATAGCTTCGCAAGCTCAATGTCTCCGCAATTCTGAAAGAGAGAGAAAAAGGGGAGAGGGGTTGGGGGGGGGGCAGCACGTGTAGAATTATATTTCAGGCATTCTTCTAGCTATGGTGAGGGAGCTACTACCATTACTACCATTGAATTTGCCTGAACCCAATGTAGGGTATAGAGAGAGAGGGAGAGAGAGTCTGGAGGGGAGTTGAAGAGGTGGCTACAGCTAGAGCTGGGCACAGCTTGCTCATGGATCTTTTACTTTCTTGTCCCGCGGGGCACAGGGCTGTTCTGGGCATTCCCTGTGTCCATACCTAGACAATATTTCCATTGATGGTTTCAGTAATGGTGGTGCCAAATCTAGTCGGGATGTTGGTGGCAAAGGAACAGCTGGGACAGGAAGGGGTGCGATTGGCCAGGCCAGCAAATGATTTTGGTGGATGCAAGTGTGTTTTTGCTAATGTGTGGTAGTGGCCAAAAATGTGGGGATTGGTTGATTGACCTCAGTGGGAAGGGGGTCTGACCAATTGGTTTAGGGCTCACTGCTGCCAATGGTTATAATGGCCACTATTGGACTAACGTAGCCAGTGGGAGCACTTGGATAAATTATTGGGGTTTCGGTGACCTACAATGGGAGGGAACACAGGTTGGTAATAGTTGTGTTTTGGGACAACCTTGGCTGGACCTAATGTGCTGGCAGCATTTGGTCAATGTTCTTGTTGGAAGCTCTTTAAGCTGGTCGTGGTGGCAAAGGTGATTAGTTGATAGTTGAGAGGTGCCAAATGCCAGCAGCCACACAATAGTGATGTGGAGACAATGACATGGAGGTGATAGTCATTGTGGCAGCCACCTACCAATCGTGGCAGCAACAAGTGTCATCTGGCGTTGGACTGACATGAGGCTTTACAGATGAGTTGCCTCCATCCATTCTAGTCCCAATTCATTCTCACCCCCGAGGAAGCAATTTATTTCCACTAGAACATTATCATGAATGCCAATCATGCCATATATGAGAAGCAGGATAGGTTTTTCATGTCTCATAGGATGATTAACAGAATGAAGTTTGGTTCTGCTAATACTAGCGCAACAACAACGTTTAAGCCTATGGTGAATAAGTGGGGCCTATTTGATGGATATATTATGTTCTAGCTGTCTGAAACTCTGAAAGACAGAGATCTTCAACTTCTATTATGTGGTGTTTATGCTAGATAAGATAAATGTGGTTAACACATCGGTTATATGACTTCACCTAGCCTCCTCTAGTCCTATCAACTCTTTAACATCTTAAAGCAACTTTGGCTGCTTGCTCTGCGGGCAATACTCAAATGAACAATTTATGAGCACAGAAAAGTATATGAATTGCCTTGCATTTATCTCCTTCGCGTATGGTATGGTGTGCTGTGCTCTTGACTTCTAGCCCTTTTAGTAATTGGATACTCAAAGTCTAACCAAGAAATCACATTATTGTGGTATTATAACATACCTATGCGCCTTTGATTTATTTGGTATGTTATATTAGTGTCAGCATTTTGATTGCATGCTCTCTTAAGGAAAAAAATCCAGTCTTTCGAGAAAACTGGCGTCCCTCTTTTTTCCCAAGGTTTGTGTCTTAAGTAAATTCATTGCCTTACTGTTGGATGTCATGTTCACTGTGTCCTACCATGAAGAGATTTATTCTTCTTTTCTTAAATCTTTCAGGCAAAATGTGAGGCTGCATATTTCATTATTGTTCTCCATCATGCAAGGACAGTTGTAGTTGCTGTTCGTGGAACTGAGACACCTGAAGACCTCATAACAGATGGTTTATGCAGAGAATGCACTCTCTCTGCAGAAGATTTGGATGGATTGATGAGGCAAGCACAACGAAACACCCAAACAAATAAATGCATGTGAATTAATACATTTCTCATGTGGGGGTAAATTACCTATGTAGAAGACTGAAAAAGATTGGGGGTGATGAAGAACAATGTCCATCATCACACATGAAGATTTTAGGGTCACAAGAGGGGGTGAGGAAAATAACCAAAATGACTTTTGCTGCTCAATGCTTGCATTGTGATGCAACAAGTTGCTTAGTAATTGCATGATAGAGCTCTAATTATAGAGCATGGAGAGAAACATAAAACCTCAATTACTTTAATCAATAACCACTTGCCATGTAATTCCTAAAATATTAACATGCTGCTTATCTGATAAAAATTCTCTAAATTCTGTTTTCCTTTTCTTTTGGACTAAACATGAGGGAAATACTTTTGAGATTCAAATTTGAAAACACGGAATCTATCCGTGGAATTTAGCGCTTACAAACTGATCACTTTTTTCAGTGTTTCAATTCATTTGAATACATTGGGGTCTCCAATTTGTCATTGCAATAATTATTTTACCAGCCATCTTCAGTTCTGCCCAGGTCTACTTTTGTCAGTCAGTATTCTCTTTTGCATTTTTGTTCACTTGGTCTTCACCTTCAGATGGCCACTCTGTCTCTCTTATAAAACATGGACCTTAAAGTAGGCTTCTCTGAAGCCTAAAGATTAATTAGTCCTTTTAGGCGACTGAAGCACAAAAGTATTTGATCATGTTGTCCACACATGCACCCAGATAAAAGGGGAGTTATTAGCCCAAGGAGGATTCTTTGGAGCTTTTGCTTTCTTCATCATGAAGGTGAAGCTTTGTTTTTAATTCCCTGGAATATTGATTAACATTTCCTCATTTAAATGTCTGTGTTTGTGTTTTGGGTTTTACTATATAAATTAACTTTAACGCCCTTTTTTCTTAATAAATCCTAATCTTTGGCATGGGAATAATAAGCTGGCACTTCTGAGGATTAAAAATTTGAGAGTGCTGAGTCAAAATTTATTTCTGTCGTTGAAAATAATTTGTTTAATGTTTGTATAAAAAATATATTAATGTAAGGAGAATGAACACTAAGTTAATTAATACGTTATATCGATATTGGGTTAATTCAAAAATTTATCAAACATGTTTTAGTAATGTTACTTTCTAGAATATAATTCTGTTCCAATTTCAAATACATTTAGATAACACAGAAATAGAAATGAAAATTGTTTTTACTCTCATTTTCTGTGAAGACAAAAATCGAAAATGTTTACATAACCAAATATGCACTAAATATACTTCAAGTGTTGAAGAATCTCTAATAGGATTGGATATGTTTGGTAGTATGACAGTACTGCAAATACTATTAAGTACTACTACTGAATATATTTAGGAGCATTGGATGTATTTAGCAGTCTATCGAGTCCTACTAATGCTGCTACTACTATCGGGTTTTAGTATTTAAGTACTAAGAGTATGTATATCCAATTTTAGTAAATATTTGTCAACCGTGAAATAGATTTAGTAATTCAGGAATTAGTTGGGAGTGGGTTTGAATAAGGTAGTTAGGGGTTTGAGAGCTCACCTGATCTATACGTAAAGCTCTGTAATTTCGGAGTAAGCCATATATGTCGTGTGTAAACCTTCTAAGCCTTGTAGAACAAAAATGCCATGCCTCATCACATCTCCTCATGACCTGTCACTTGGCTATATGTCACCATGCCTCTGAGTTCCCTTGATCTACTCTGCTGTGAGAATAACGAGCTTGAATTAGTGATAGTTTGCATAACTAGAGAGAGAGCTGTGGAATGACCTACCCATGTGGACACCTTATAATGTGGCAATAAAATATGGCTCTATGTCATGCTCTATGTCGTGTTTTTCTCTTTTCTTCCAATTGACTTAGTTTTCATGTCTAGCCTATGCATTTATTAGGGTCCAAGATCTCTGCTTGTAATGAAAAATGTTGATTGCTCTAAACCTATCTTGTTTTCTTTCTCTCATTCTTGTGAAACAAGCTGACACTGAACTGGAAATTGCAGTCACCCTTGCTCTGACATAAGGCAAAACATCGAAACCTCTTTCCCCCATTATGGGCACTCTGGGATTGTTGTTGCTGCACGAGAACTTTTTCTGCAAATTGAAGGAAGTCCTGGAAACAGTGGTTAGTTTACTTTCTTTTTCTGCTGATATTGTTGTCTGCATTTGTCAATATAGTAGGTTGTGGCCTTTGCATGTATGCTGTGGAGATGTACAGTGTCTAGACACACCTTGCCCCACGCCCGGGGCGCGGCCCGGGGGGAGGGGGGGGGAGGCATCGGAGAGTGAGTCATGGCTATCGGATTTACAGCAACGGAACAACATAGCATAATTTTTGCTTCTTTAGTTGGTTAGTGGATGCAAAATCCTCTATATTAGTTTCATAATTGTACCATATCGTCCACAGTAACTCTAATCATTATCTTACAATGTTTTACTGGTGAGTGGTGTTTACGTGAAATTATTTTCTAAACTTTTGCATTTCATAAGCTGTCTCTTGACATAGACTGAATGAGGAGTTGCTTAAAAATGAGAACAAATGCTCTGAAAATAAGCTAGTCCTTTTTGAGATGCTACTCTGCTTGCTCATCTGCAATCCCTACCTCGAGAAAGCTTTAAGACTGCTTTGCCTATGATTCTGTGACAAATTTCGGAAGTTTCCTTCAAAGCCTTAGGTTGAGTTTGTCAGTCAACATCATTATTTGAGACAGGAATAATTTTTCAAATGTTTACTGAGTACTTGTTATGTATAATATCATTAAAGATGTATGGAATTCATGGAAAACAAGATGCTGGCCATATATTAGCCAAGGGGTTTTCCTGCATTTCATTTCTCATAAAGAAGCGTGACGGTATTTCATGCTTGTATGTACTGAATGATAATTTCATCTTTCTATCCCAAAGATTGAAATTTTAGCTGGTTCTTTCACTCCAAGAGCTGCTTTTTCCATTGAAGAATCATATGTAAATAAATTTAACTTGTCCTTTCTTTCATGCGTTATTTGTCAAGCAGGAGATGAGGAGCCCACATTGAGGAGCCATCTGTCCTCGTTGATGGGTCCAGGATGTGAGTGTGATGGTTATAATTTGCGGTTAGTGGGGCACTCACTTGGAGGTGCCATCGCTGCTATGTTAGGCCTTCGAGTATGACCATTTCACTTATAGTTATTTGCTTGGCTCTCATACTGCTTTACCCATTGTGTTTCTAACATACTGAAGAGACTGCATATTAAAGTAGATGCCTCATATGAATTATAAAGATAGAGAATAGAATTTGGAAAGATTAGCCTGGTGTACTACATTATATTACACATTGCAAACTAGAAAACACAAGATTATAGAATTTTTAACAATTTGTACATACCTTATTCATGGATTACCCGCAAGCTATGTCTTATTCCTCGTGCTTCCCCTTGAGCTATAGAGTACCATGTAGGCCGGCTTGTTAAATACATGCTTGACTCAGGGACCATTAAGTATTTTTGTGAAGATATCTGCTAATTGATTACTAGACCTAACTAATGTCACTATAAGTTCCCTTAGATTGTAACTTTTCTCGAACAAAGTGGTCACCTTCAATTTCTTGGTCCACCATGAAAACTGGATTTGAAGCAATGTATGTAATTGCCTAATTTTCATGAAATTCGGTTGAGGTTGTGTCATGCCTGACTCCTTGGAAAAATGTATGACCAATTTAATTCACAAGTGGCTGTAGCATTACCTCTATACTCAGCTTCCTTATTCAAACGAGTTACAACATTCTGTTTTTTACTCTTCCAAGAGATCGAATTTCCTCCAAATAACACACGATAACTGGAAGTAGATCTCTGATTAGAGAGTGAATTAACCCTGTCAGCATCAATGTGACCAATCACTTGAGCATGGCCTATATCTTAATATACGAATCCTCTCTTAGCCTCTCTCAATTTCATATCTAACATATAACAGTTTAACTCTCTATATTGCAAAGAGTTTTAGTTGGTGAATGCAAGAATTGACTCACTACAGTAAGAACAATAGATATGTCTGATCAGATAAAGGCTCCCCCTCTCCTGCTAATAACCTAACAATTGGAGCCATTGGAGCAGCAACAGGCTTCATATCAAGTAGTCAAGTCTCCTGTAAAATAACTAGCTTATGTATTTTTGAGATATGTAGATACCACATTCAAATTCATCAATATCAACAAATGCTTCAGAGGTCCCAATTCTGTGGTCTGGAATTTTTGGATCTAGATGGCCTTAAGCTGAGTGATTCCAACTATATCAGTTGATGGCAGTATCACTTGAATATACTGCTAGAAGTGATGTGTCGCATGTTGTAGTTGGATAGAGAATTGTTAGCATGACTGCCCATAACCCATAGGTCACGGGATCAGAACCTCATTTTGATAGCATGTGATAATGGAGTAGGAAGTAGGAGAGAAAAATCATGTGTGTCGATGAAACATTAAGTTTATAGAACAGGATCAGTATATACCATATCGACAAATGTCCCCTTATGCAATGTCTTATTGCTAAAATCCTTGAATCAACTTATGTAAATAGGGTTAAAGTAGATTGTCCGACCTATATACCTACCTCTAGATAGATAAGATCAACATCCACGAGCCACATTTTTATCCTGCACTCTAATTGCATGGCCTGCATCGCTTTTGCTTTTAATGGTACTTGAAAATGAAAGTTTATGTCGGTTAGTGTATCATTTGGGGATGATATGATACCTCTTGACAGAGCATAGACTATTTATTAGGTAATGAGGTGCCTGCCTCAGTTCAGTGGAATTTAACATGTGTGGGTGTTTTGATATAGTTGATTACACATACGATGCATTGATGAAATGAAATAGAAAATCAGGAAAATACTAGCACCTAAAAAGGCATGCATAGTATTGCTGATTTGTTTGGTGCATTGTCCTTGACTGATGAGTTGGGGTGGCAAACTCTTAAGTATTTAATGTGTTTTGAGGGTGTCATTCCCAGAAGAAGTTGATACTTGTCCTTTTTAAATATCAGTGATGGCTCTTCACTATTGCATGATTTTTCTCCCTCTTTGTTTAGGTCTGGAGCGAAAGAAAGTATAAATATGGGTCAGTTAGAATACACATAGTGTAGTGTTTAAAGAGAGTCGAGAGTTGTCAGATTTTGCTGATAACTCCTGTTCACACTGCAGCTGTATAGTCGTTATCCAAATCTCCATGTGTATGCATATGGAAGCCTTCCATGTGTTGATTCAGCAGTGGCTGAAGCCTGTTCAGATTTTGTGACCAGGTAATCTCATAATGTGCAAGACATGTTACTTTGTTTTCCTTTGACTTTCTGTTTTGAGGGTTTGAGCTTTTTACAGCATTGTATACGACAATGAATTTTCTGCGAGACTTTCAGTGGGATCAATCCTCCGACTTCGTGCAGCTGCCATAATGGCACTTTCTCAAGATTCAAAAACTGATACAGCATTGATCTATAGACTTGCCCATCAATTTCGATATCTCGGCCAGTATCAATCACGGGGAGTTAAAAAACTGGCACCTGGCTTAGTAGTTAACTCTGATCCAGTCTCAACCGGAGAGGTTGGTCAAAATGTTTGTGGGGGCCAATATTCTAAGAAGGATGAAGGTATAATTTTTTCTTCCCTCGCAAATTATGTACTGTCAACAAGAATAGGATATGTCACTGTTGCCGTCTCCCTCCCATCTTTTTACCCTATCTGGCTTCAAAATTTGTCAATTTATAGTTCTGGGAGAGTTAAGGTGAATAGTTTATTTCTTTGAGAAGGAGAACTATCTGTTAAGAGGCTCCAAGGGGAGACTGTTCCTAGAGGATTCTCGTAGGACTCTAACAAATCCGACATGAGTTGAAGATTTGGAGCTATGATGCAAAAAAAATTATGAACTTTAATTGTCTCTTAAAATGGTCTTTGCTTCCTCTTTTTGAAATCCTGAAGTTCCTCCTGGTAAGAAATTGTTGAAGGATAAGCATAAAACAGAAGCTGTTCTTTTTTTTTTTTTTTGTGGTAAAGAAACAGAAGCTGTTGTTATGTTTCTGTGAATTCCAATAGTAGCCCAGCTAATAAACTATTCATCCTTAACCCTGACGCTTCTAAAATGCCATATGCACTCAAGAATGCTTGATTCAATGGAAATAATTGAGCAAAAAGCATGAATACTTAAGATTAACATATGTTATTGGCAAAAAGAATATGTAATAATTGACAGAAAGATAATTGGAACCAACTACATTTAGTTTGTTAAAGTTTTACTACAATTAGTCATGTGTGAACTCTGATCTAAGCCAGATGTTCTTAATGCATCGCGTATCTTCTGTGCATTCCTTGATGAGCTTGAATAGGCGCACTGACTGCTTATTGACTGAGGTGGTTCCTGTTAACGACAGCATAACTTATCAGCACAGTCTAAATTCAGTATAGATCTCCATTCTATTTGTTTTAGTTTTTTCAATCATACATAACTAGTTTGTTGCAGGAAAGGGGGAACATTTCAGTGATTTGTTCCTCTTGGGCGGGCCAGTTGTGAAAGAAATGGTTGTCGATGTTGAGCATGACAATCTCACCAGCCCTTTTAAAGATGACATTTCGATTGCACAATCATTAGATGATCCTGTGACCGAATTTATGGAGACAGTCCCAAATTCTAACCATGCTTCAGCTGATGATCCAAAAGAGATGTTTCTACCAGGTCTCATTGTGCATATAGTGCCTGATAAGAGGACCTTGCTCACTCCCATTTGGAAAGCTTTGACAATCAACGGGATGCAACAGAAATTTAAAGCATACATATCAGATAGAGAGACTTTCAAAGATATCGTGGTCTCCCCTTCAATGTTTCTTGACCACCTTCCTTGGAGGTACTTGCATGTGTTTTTTTTATCCTTTTCAATGTGATTGTGGTATGTTGCCATTATTTTGACTGAGTGTATGCATACCAGATGCCGCAATGCTCTGCAAAACATATTGGCTGCTCAAGACTGATATACGAACGGGCATATCTTTTGGGAAACTTTTGTCAGATCAAACAGGACCTGGGTTGTCATGTCCATAAGCTGCAGTTGCTTTCAAGACTTCTGAACAAAGCCGCGTCACAATTCCTGGTAAGTGGACGAGTTGACCTGAAGGATTTGCAGAAGTGAACTTCACACACTTCAAAATGCGGAGGTTCTACTCACTTGATCTCTTGCACAGGGAACTAGCAGAATTGCATCTCCTCAGTGAATTATTTGAATTAGGAAACTTGCTATCTGATTTATGTGCTAGTGATGTGTGGGTTACCTATTTTTCCTTGAAGAGCATACGTGTTCTCCAGCCTGCTGCAAAACTCTGCTGCTGCTTCCATTGCCAGTTGCTTTCGCAGAGGAAACCATGACATAGAGTGTGATGCATGCTGCTAAAATTCCTTTGCTCTCAATATGGATATCACCAATATGTAAACTCGACAATAAATATGGGTGATGTCCATATTCATAATCCACTAATCAGAAGATCAGTTGGAGGAAGCTTCCCCATCATGAAAGGGTGGTTGTGCCTTAATTGATAGGTCGTAGGCTTATGCCTCACGCGTTGTGGCATGAAGAAAATTGTAATATAACCGAATGATAAAGGCATATATTACATACGGGGCCTTTAACAAACCATGAGTAAATTATACAGCATGATGATTTTGAGACATATGAGACTTTCCTTACGTTAAAGCGCAATGATAAATTATACATTTTTATTTTTAATTTATATAGTAAAAACAAGAATGAGTGGTGTTGAAGGGTGTGTTTGATTAGACATTTTGAAAGCTCTTTCTAGTCTCAAAGCCCCTTGCGATTCTTTTAGCTTTGGGTGAAAGTTGGCATTTGGAAGCTTGACTTTTAGAAGGCAATGTGGATTAGCTTTTAGTATTTCGGCATTTTCAGAATGCTATTATGGGGGTTTTAATGACTTTTTTTCTGTCCTTATATTGCCCTCACTAGTAATTGTGTTTCACTTTAGCCCCCCAAAAAATATTGTTCCCTTCTTTAACCTTCATCTTTCCATCTTCTTCAACCCTTCGATGGCGTAGGGGTGTACATGGTTCAAGGTGGTCCAGTTCCACCTCGGAACTGAGAATCAGACCGATGGGATTGGTTCTCGATTTTTAGGACCGCAGTCTGGATCGACTAATCCTAGGATCGACTGGTCCAATTCGATTCTTGGGTGGTCCAATAGGATAGGAAAAAATTCAAAGAGAATCATAATATTTGGGAAAAATTGAGGTACTCACAAAGCTGAGTGAGACGCGGAGGCCTTGACCACATGGTGCCAAGTGAGGCCTTGACCACATGGTGCCAAGTGAGGACGGGGAAGCGGGGTTTGTGGAGAGAGAGAGAGAGAGAGAGAGAGAGAGAGAGAGAGAGGCGAGCTTGTTGAAGAGGAAGAGGGAGTCTGAATCGAAGGTGAAGAAGCCGACCTTTCCTCTCCAAGATGCCTCGAGATGGGGATGATTTGGAGTTGAATGAGAATGAGAGAGCTTGGCCTTGGTCTTGAGCGTGAAAGGAGTCTAAAGATTATGAAAGTTGAGAAAACATGGTATGGAGTTGGACTCCCCAAGTGTGAGACATTTTGAATCGGGAAAGGGTCGGTTCAAGTGGTCCAGTTTGATCTCGCCCTACCAGGAATAGGGAATTGGACTGTCCGGGAACAATTCCATTTTTTGAAACTGTGGATTGGACCAAAACTCCGAATAATCGGACAAATTAGGCCGGTTCGGTCCGGGTTGGGCAATTCTTGGTGCTCAACCTTATGACGGCGGTCACTCAGGTTGCGCTACCTCGGCGTTGCCTTGCCTAAGGTTGCACAACCTCTGTAGCCTCACCTAGGTCGTGTTGGCTATTGAAGAGCTAGATTTAGGTTGCTCTAAGGTTGTGTGACCTTGGAGTTGCCATGCCCCAGTCGCGTTGGCTGTTGAAGGGCCAAATCTAAGTAGTTTCGAGGTTGTGCGACCTCGGCATTGTCTCGCCTGGGGTCGTGCAACCTCTGCGGCCTTGCCAGGGACTTTCGGATTAGGGTTTGCAAAAAAATGGTGAATGGGAAAGAGACAAAAAAGATTGTAGCGGAAGAAGAAGAGGAAGTGAAAAGTCACATACTTCCCTTCAAGAAAGATGACGAGGAGGTTGAAGAAGAGGAAGAAAAAGACTGCAGTGAAAAGTCAGGAGGATGTGAACGTGAAGAGGACGGACACGATGGCAAACATCCTGGTGTCGAAGAAGATGAACAGTTCCCTTTTATTTTTCTTTTAATTTCAAATTATTTCGCAAAAGACTACATCAAAATTCCTCAACCAAATGCTATTTACATTGATTAAAATACATTTGGGCCAACGAGTTTTACATAAATGACTTCACATTTCCCGAAAGTGAACCAAAGGCGCTTGATATAACCTTTTAGCTTGCCCCTCCAAAACTAATTCATCTATTCATGTAAATTGTCTCTTTCGCTCCATTAGACAAAGCTCCATACTCATGATGTGATTGGCATGGCGACCAAGAGTAATGAGAGTGGGAGATGCTGTGAGTTGAATGCTGGATCGAATCAAATACTCGACCAACTTCCTGAAGCTTGAACTTGACTACAAAGTGAAAATGGACAAATTGAAATGAAGGCAATGACAGAATAATTTCAAGTTGATATAAATGGACACAACAAATAATCGCCAAAATTTTTCACAAAACTTGATCAATTATGGATGGGAAAATTATCAAAAAAATTATAAGTTTATTGCAATTATTTTAATTCAATCTTAAACTTTCTATATTTATGCCGATTTTGTTAATTTAGCCAATTTTGGTCCCCTAGTGTTGATGTGAACTCTAGTTGTTCGGCTTATGCTAAGTTGGCGATTTTTAATAGTATCTTATTTATTCGAATATTTATTTCTTATTTTGTTTTTTCTTATCTTTCTTATTTTTTATTTTTTTCCTATAGTGGTTACTGAGATGAGGGCCATGAAGCTCTCGCTGATAATTGGTGAGGGCCACAACTCTCACTTGGCCTTGCCCAAATCCAAGTAAGACTCAAGGGCCACAGGCAAAGGTGGCCTTGCCCTTGCTCATTGCTAGGGGGGCCATGATCACCTTCGCTGCAGCCCTTAGGCCTTGGGCCTAGATTGCAAGGTACAATTATGGTTGAGGCTGGCCTCGTCCACCATGGTCTTGCCAACTTGCAAGCGAGGTTGCCTTTGCTTGCAGACAGCCTAACCCAAATCTGGGTGGGGCTGCCTCACTCACCCCCTAAGGTCTCATATCGAGATCACGAGGCGCATCCATAAGTGAGGTTGGCAAGTGCCATGGCCTTGCCATTTGCAAATGAGGTCACCTTCACCCACGACCCAAAGGCCTCCTTTAGATTTGGATGAGGCCAGGTGAATGCAGTGACCCTCACCAACCAATGTGGGGAAAAAATGAGAAAAAAAAAGGAAAAAAAAATTAAAAATGTGTAGAATTTTAAGATTATTAAAAATTATTCACGTTAGTGTTGATTAGTTAATATTAGCCAGAGCTAAACCAAATTGGTATAAAAGTAAAATGTTTAGAATTCAATTAGTAAAAAATGATTTATGACTAGATTATCACAATTATAATAGGTTTAGTATTTTATTAATTTTCTCAATTATGGACACAAGTCAATCTTCGCACATGAGAGAGAAATATCCTAAAGTCTATATGGAATTGTAATTACTATACAACTTGGAGTATTTCTCTTTCCTTTTTCTAACCAATTGTTAGAAATTCCAACCCAATTTTATCGATCAAAGTTGTTCTTTTATTTTTTTATTTTTTATGGGATTTTTCCATTTCTAAAGCTATTGAAGCTGCAAGTTTATCGACATGAAGCATCTTGTTAGCAAAAGCCTAGGTGACACGATACGACACATCATTTCTAAAATAGAAAGAATTCCAACATATTCTGACACGCCGTAGATTAAATATATATTTTTATAAATAATAAATTATCATTTATAATTTCCAATATTATCAATTTTGAGCTTCCAATATTATCAAAAACCTTCAAAATAAAATAAAAATCTTATTTATACGGTTAGCTCAAATGAAAATGGGAAAACACTGATTGCACAAGGGTGATATAGCCAATGGGAACAGAAAAGTGGATTGACTCTCTTTAAATCAATTAATTCACATCTCACTATAACATTTAATATTTAACAATAAGCAAAAAAGGAAATCCACATTTCATAATCAAACATAATAAAAAGTCATTCATCCACATTATCCACTTCTCCTAAAAAAACAACACACTCCATCTTCGGCTCATCAAGTGAAAGATTTGCAACTTCAAGTATCCCAACTTCTTCAAACGTGTCAGATGCATCTTCACCAATATCTCACATCTTGTTCTCTCCTTCTACATATTGTGGGCTTCTCCTTGATAAAAGAAAAAGGTTGCTATGAATGAAAACCAAATCTTCTGCATGTTTTGGGCACATCCTATTTCTTTTCACCGAGAGCACAAAAGAGTAAGTACTCCAATTTCTCTCAGCACATGATGAAGAAGAAGGTTGTGCAATAAGCTTTAAGGCTATGGTTTGAAGCATAGGTGCACATCCACCATGATTAACCCACCAAGCCTTAGGATCCATATAGTATTGATTTTGAATGAAATCAAAATCCCTAAAATCTCCATTTCTGCCCGCAAAATCAACATACTCCATATTAATTAGGAAATTAATTACTAAAGCATTTTATCCTTTCTTAATTGATCTCCTTATTCTTGTACGAAGAAACTCGAGTAGGATCTTCATTGAGCCATTCATCACTATAGTACCTTATTTAACAAAATAAAATAAAAAGGAATCATAATAAGTAAGTATTGTATTATCATGTCAAAGAAAATAACTAATAAAATAATCTCATACAATTTTAGAACTTACTTAGGATTTAAGGCATGTGCCAAGTAGTTAAGTGGGGTGTTGTTCCTTGCCCGACGATCCACAAGAATTGTATGAACCGCCTCATAAAATGTGGACTCCTCATCTAGCCTTTTTACTTCATGCGCATATATAGCTTTCTTCACTTTTTCAATCATTGAACCCCACATTTCATAAACTAAGGGAAGACAAGGCTTGCCGGTGTCACATATTCTAAACATGTCGTAAATAGAAGCCGTGAATGAAAGTATATAATCAATTGAATCCACCGAAAATCATCCAACACCTTCTTCTCCTTGAGAAGCTTAGCCTTCTCTTGATTATCATCTCGATAAATGTTCCATTTGTCAGAAATCACCATGCTTTGAAGACTACCTTTGATTAACTTAAATCTCTTAAGCATCACAATCATCGAAGCAAAACGTGTATCTGCTAGGGAAAGCAATTTCAAGCTAACAAACTCATTGTATATTGCTAGTCTCATGGAGTGATTCATTATGAAATGTTTGATTTGCATAACCTCTTTGACAGTATCACAAATCCAACTGCATTCCTCATAAACTACTTGATTGGTCTTCGTATTTTTTGCTGCACATATGTTCTTCAGAGCTAGATTAAGGGTGTGCACCACACAAGATGTCCAAATAATGGATGGAAGTTCTTGCTCAATGAGTTGTCTTGCCCCTTGACAATTTGAAGCACTCTTTGTAATTACTTGAATCACATTCTCATGCCCAATTTCATTGATAACTTCTTTTAATAAGTTAAAAATGAAATGCCTAGCATTGGTTTCCCTCGAGCAATCAACCTATTTTATAAACATTGGTCCTCCATCCGACATCGCCATAAAATTAATAAGCGGTCTTCTTTGTGAGTCACTCCACCCATCACTCACAATACTTTCTTTCCGCATGCTTCTAATAGGTGCAGCAACCTATCAATATTTGCCTTCTCTTTTTGCAACAAAGTAGTCCTCAACAAGTTATATTTCGGCAGTACATACCCCTCATTATTATGATTAGTGGCATGAGTGAAATCGGATTGAAAGTAAGGGTTCTTTGCTAGGTTAAACGGCAAGCCTGTCAAATAAACATCCTAGCAATCTCATAATCTAAACATTCCTATTGAGTCATATTGAATGCTTTGTCAAGTGATTTTCCACTCCTACTTCCAACCTTCCTCTTTTTAGAATCAGATGATAAATTGATTCCACCACCATCGCCACTACTTGGAAAACTAGAAAGAGGCAGAGCTACATTTCTAGGTTGCATACCCACCAATTGAGTATTGACATCTTCCTCTAATCTTTCCATCTCCAAAAGATCCTTTCTTTCTACTTTTGTGCATTTTCCAATTCCTTTTCCACTTATCATCAACAAATGGCCCGTCACTCTCGTGTATGAACTTCTAA
>JAGKPW010000072.1:0-67630 GCA_019926035.1 Melaleuca alternifolia
TGCTAAGTAAGATGTCTATACTGGAGAAGTTTGTACTGTACTAGTTAAACACGCAAAGGTCGATCGGACTTCCTTTCTTCTTTTCAAGACTTGACCAACAAAAGAAGCCTCTTTTCTCTTTGCGGCTTCAAATGCGGATGACCTGGACGATAAATATTTTATCCGGAAACGGACCCATCTGGAGCTTTCGAGCATGATTCAAATTCGATGGACTTCCAATGGTCCCAGCCGAGAGAGGGTGGCCCAAAGACTTGCTTGATGTCCAAGCAACCTTTCTTCTTTGTCCGGGCTCAGTTCGGCCACTGAAAAAGGAAAATCCATGTGTCTTCCTCAACACGCCCAGAGAGAGGGAGACATCCTTGGCTTTGCTCTAATGAATGTCGGATTGACCAGAAATGGAGTGAATAGCGAGAGTTAATAAGAAAGGAACCCAACCCAGAAAGGGGAGTCTGCAATGGAAGCTGCACATCACCATGTGCACCGAAACTTGTCCTGTCGAAGACCCCTTAAAATGGATCGATCACCTCCCTTTTGCCCTATCCTTAAGAACTTTTGGGAAATACCCACTTCTTTTTTCGGACTCTTGACAAAATTGCATTTCCATATCTATGTGACGATGCCCTTAAAATTTTTAAAAAGAGTCGTTTGGGTTCTCAATATTCAAATTTTAAATGGAGGATATTTCAAACACGTGCAAGAGAATGATTGGAATCGCATTCACACGAGGCATCATATGATCGGTTAGTTTCCAACCACACGGCAGCATAATTTGTGTCGAGAAGGAATCCGATGCACCTATCTCTCCCGTAGGAGAATCGCCTCGCCTCGCGTCGATGTTTGCCCAAACCGACTTCGGACAATCGCGTCGAAATTACTCGAGAGACCATAGCGAGCTTGGATCTCGCGGACGTGCGTAGAGAGGTCGAGGCCAAGTGCCGATCGGCTGAGCGGCTCGGACCATGTTTGCTTGGCCTATTTGCGTTTTTGCGCTTGGGGTGCGTACTTCCTAGTCCTCTGTGTACTACGTTGTGGGAAAAACTGGTACGACCATCCCGTCTTGTACTCCAATCCACCCCCAAACCAAACCACCTCGTACCGCAAGCCGGCACTCGGGAGGCGACAGCTCACCGGCGGATCTCATTATTAATTTTCCCTTTTCTGCCTTTCAATTTCTTGCTTTTGCAAAACAAAATAAATGTAGAAATTAACACTATAAAAAACTCTGGACTAAATGTATTATATCACAAAAACTCTAAACTCTTAATTTTTTTTACGTCAAGAAAAAATCCCAGATTTATGTAAAAATCTCCAATTTATAACAATCACACATATATAATACTTTTGTTAAATACTGCATATTTGTTTCCATCCATAAATTGATTTTCTTTTCTATAAGTTTAAATCTTACAAAAAATTGGAGTTGTCACTGTTTATTTATATGTTATGATATGAATATATCACGTCAATTCGTTTTAAATTTTTTATCTTGAAATTAATTTTTTTTAGATATTTATGCGTAATTCAAAATATTTATGTAATGGTGGATATGATTTGAGGACTTCTTCTTAAGGGTATTTTCCCTTTTGCAACAAACGATGAAACACAACTCGACAGGCGGTGCTGTCGCGCAGCTTCCTTGGATCGTCTCTCTATGAAGTTTCATTGGACGATGCGAGAGCCTGTTCATGGCCGACGGGTCTGCACACCACGAACCCGCTTGCTTCCATCCGACGCAATCCGGATTCATGCTCTTCTTGCACCCGAGGGAGATTCAACAGGATTGAATCGAAGAGACAAGAAGATCTGAAATTCGAAATGTCGGGCAAATTTTCTCTTTCTCTCTCTGTTTTGTGTAGCTGGGATTAAGACTGATCGATCTCGGGTGTGACACTGCTCTACAATCAGATAGCGCAACATGCGCCTTCACAAACAAGATCATTCATTCAGATCTGGGACTATACAGATAGCGTTGACCATCACAAATCGATACAGCAGATTCGGAGATGAAGTTACACGATGAGGAACAGAGGAAGATCGAACAAAAAGACGTTGGGAATAGAGAATTTTTTAGAAGAAGTAAGAAAAACTCTAAGCACAAGCGCACGGGCTGTCCACAACCACAGCCACCCCCTCATCCTCGAACCTGAACACGTAATAACCCACCGTCAGCCCCGCGACGATCGCCAGGAACACGCCCCCGTTGAACGACATGATCGCGAGCATCAGGAGGTAGCCGATCGCCGAGTTGACCCCGAAGAGCAGGGCCGCCCCGAGCCTCGCGGATCTGGCCAGCCGGGAGGCGGCGACTGCCTTCAGAAGGAGCGGGGACGCCGTTGATGCGGCCGCCGGCGAGGGGGACGGCACGGTGGCGGCGGCGGAGGAGGAGGCGAGGGACCTGAACCGGACGCGGCGGTCCTCCATGTACTGATAGAAGCCGGAGACGAGGAAGCAGGCGGCGAGGGAGAGGAGGTAGCTGGGCCACGAGTCGGTCCGCCATGAATCGAAGAGGAGGGTCACGTACCTACTCCAGTACAGAGTCATGTGCATCATCTTCGCCCTCAGTTGTTCGAACGGGAGAGAGAAGAGATAGAGAGAAGAGAGAAGAGAGAGAGAGATAGAGAGAGAGAAGCTTCGTCGTGTCTGTTCGAGTTTGAGACGAGGACGAAGAGATGCGACTGTTCGTTGGATTCATCGTAACTTTTTATTATATTTTCATCTCGTTGTTGACGCGGATGGACTTATTTGGGCCCTTTGGAGATCCTATTGGGCCGCGAGCGGTCCAGCCCAATACTGAAATACTTCGTCGACGCCTCATGGTTCGCCTCACGATCGACGCGGCTCGCTTACATTTTGGAATGCCGGAAGCTTGCTCAATGATTCAAATTAAACATAAATTTCTTAATGAACATGACTGGAATGCATAAAGAAGGTAGAAACTTCCGAATTACAATTGGAAATCTTTTATTTTTAAAGGTAATGAAGAGAAAAAAACTTGTTTCAATCCCAATTTTATATTGAATCTCAGACATTATCGAATAAATTGATTTGTTATGAATCTTGCATTCGATAGATAATGCCCTCTTTGTGATTTATTTTGATTTTTATGAATGTTCTTATTTGATGTTATGTGATTACTTATCGTCACATCTTTGAATGGGTCATTTGGTTATGCATTCTGATTCTGATTCACAATGCCCTGACTTGCGTGCTATTCTAGAGATGGTTTGTAATGGCTACCGATTCCTTAGCCAGGTTATTCTTGGTTAGTGGATCCTCCTTAGTTCAGTCTACGACTTTTGCGAATCCTTTTAGGTGATCGATTGTAGCCACGTGTCATGTACTCCACCTAAATTCTGGCCATTGTGAACTAATGATTGACAAACGAGTCAGCTATCTATCAATGGTTCATCTGGGTCAATCGTATTGTGATGGCCTTTATGATCAATAAACTTGTCATGCATTCAGCGCATTGGCCCTTGCGGGTTGACTTTATTGTAATGACCTGATTTGGGTCATTAACTTCTTTATGTCTGAATCTTACCCGAGGATGATAAAGAATCAGCAAGGTAAGAGTGATCCACCACACATCACTTTGCCTCACCTACCACAGAAAAGCAAGTCACACGGTTGGTTTCGACGCGCCTCCTTTAAGAAGAAGGAGAAAGGAAAAGGAAGAAAGATCCACAGAACCTAAGGATGGAATTAATGGAATTTTCATGTGACAAGGACCTTGCTGGTCCGAGACTCGGCAACTTCGCAGAAACGCGAAGTGCCAACATATTCAAATCCAACCGCATAAGCCGCATGAGTTGCTTTTATGGTCTGGGGGAAACCTTATTCCAAGGAAAGCTGGTCCAAATAACTTGGGACATAAGAAGGAGAAACTGACAAACTTCTGTTTCTGGATGTGCCAGAACGCACGAGGTCTACAATAACAACTCATTGAAGGCCAGGCGTGCAGTTCTTCATGGAGGTTTAAGTGTCATGTGATCATGTCATCAGTCGATTGTAGTCTTATGGTGTAGTAATCAATTTAACTATGATGTGCTAGGAAATTGTGGAGGTGTATCTGTCTTTGAGCCAGGACGAAAAGCCTCCCCTGTCCCACCATGTTCTGTCTCATGTTCCATAAGAGTCCGCACCAGCAAAAACTTATGTCTAGACATAACCAGAAGCTTCATGCCGCAAGGCAACATGCCAAACAATGACGCAAGTGATGGACTGGAGTGCTAACAGCGAACTCATCAAGCTCACTGTGCAAGTGAGCATGTCCGATCTTTTCACGGTATAGCAGACCTAGAGAAATGCTACTGTGGGAGTGAGGGAGACATAATTCCCACATGAAAAATTCTTGCAAATCCCGTGTGCCAGTAACAAAAGTAACGAAAGCATGTTCAGTGTCCTTGACATTGCCGTGTCTAGCTATCAGCAGAGGAATCTTCTTTGCCATATCATCCTGGGTCAGTGCAGTGGTCACCATGCAATTCGTGCATCCTTTTTTCTTTGCCGCACAAGTCTCTTTCCTCATGCTTTTACTACGTCCCAAATTGTAATCCTGATCCATCTAAAACACCTCCCCTTACCAGAATTTTCCAGAGAAAAACTAGCCGAATTAGGCCAAGATTTTTCATCTGTGACAGACGTGGGAACTGGGAAGATATCTTCTTCCTTCCATGGGCAAAACTCATCGACAAGGTTGTCCAACTAAAATTTGCTCTTCTCGAAAATTACATTCATCAAACTAGTCAGTGTCACATGGGAGAAGGAAAAAAAATCTACAAAAAAACTAACAGAAACTGAAGTGAATATTTCAGAGATAAAAGTTATGGACGTTGCTTGGTGATTGGGTGATGGTTTTTCTCAACATTTCCAGCTGTTGAAACCGAAAGTGCATGGACATGGCCTCTTGGTATGGATATGGAACCCTCTTTTGAAGAAAATTTCTGCATCAGTTTAGATTTCGAATTCTCCAGGCAAGAAGTATGTACAAAGATAAAATCGTTAACATGACCACATGAGGATACCTACCTAAGACTCCAGATCAGGTTATTGCGTGTACAAAAGAAGACGAAGAAGCATATGCATAGCCAATTCAGTTCATCATTCAGTAATTCGAATTAAAGGAAGAGCAGAGAACCTTGATGTCTATACCAGAAGCAGAGTTCCTCTGCTCCATGTGTGTGTATATATATATATATACCTCAATCAACTAGATATAGAAGAGAAGCAGCTCCCTGACCGAAGAAGTGATGGCGTGGTGATTTTTCCGACCGCACTGATCCCTTGCAAAGCGCTGCTTGAATTTGACCGGAGGGTCCTCGGCGAATCCAAGCTGCGCCGGATCAGTTTTCCCATGGCAAAGATGGGGTGCTCTGTCTCCTTCATGGGATTGGATGATTTGAACTTCTTGCAGAAGCTGATGTGCCTATTCAACGCCTCCTCATTGGATATGAGCCTGTCTGCCCTCAGGACCTCATCCTTCACCGCCTGAATACAGAGCCCACAAATCCATCTTCCTTGGTACTGTTCTCGAATCCGGAGGATATAGGCAGGGGTGCATTCCTCTGTGAATCCACAAGAAACACATTTTGCAGTCTCCACTTCAATCAAAGGAGGTGCCTTTGCCGTCATGGTCGTCAGCGTTGGTGTTGGCATTCGCGTTGGTGGTGAGGCTTGTGATGGGGTCTCTGAGCCTGAGATGGCCATAGCTTGTGAGATAACATTGAGTCGAAATTGTCCTTCTCTAATATAACATGTTGGAAAGGTGGAGGAGGAGAAAAAAGAAATTGGTGCAAGATCTGTGTGGGGCTCATATCATGTGGGCATGATGCATCATTTCGTTATCATGAGAGTTGTTTCCATGTGGAGCTAGCGACACAGGCATTCACAAATAAAAATATTTCAGGTTCAATCACATGTCCAGAAATCATAATGGGTCTAGCGATACATTTATATAGCCAAATAAAGAAGTTCGCTTTACAAATTATTCCTATCGTGATGAGTTCTATTTACCGCGACATCGATACACGAGACTCTATGATATGGAAAAATGGCACTCTATCTCATCCGGGTCCGTGATCATGTTGGTTTTATCTATTAGTATCAAACGTGTGGATAATTGGCGTGGTGGGGTTCGTTGAGGACTGTGTGTGGGCTTTCCTATTTGGTAACGTATCTAGAGAGGGGTCAATCATTGATGAATTTGGTAATAATTTAGTGGGATCGTGGGATGGGAAATTCAACAAACAGTTGGAGAGCAGCTGACTCCTGCCCACTGGAAGGGGACAACAGATCGTGACTCTGGCGACCGTGAACTTTCCTGACTCGACATATTCGTAAGCAAGCATGAAGATCAATACTCATATTTATATTAGAAGATAGCTAACAAGCGCAAGAAATACTTATCACATCGTAACAGTGTCTTGAACAGGAATTGAAGGATCCGCGATATCTAAAGAACTGGTACAATTCTGATATGCTCATGGATTACATGATGGGCTGTGGCTCCATCGAAAAAAAGATTGCATGATCTTTAGATCATACCATAATTTGAGTCTTTCTTAAATCAATGATCACATGGATATCAAAGTGGGATCATAAGATTAATGATTCAGGTGATCTTGATCCATGTGACATATAGACCACGGATAACTTCAAGGTTCGAGAACTTCACTGGAGTGCATGAATAGGAGTTAGGCTTCACTCAAAGATCCCCAGTTCATGTCACCTATAAAATCCCGGACTAGAATTGCAAATCGTTAGTTTGATATACTCCAATTTCACAGGACAGGGGAACTTTTAAAAGAAGAGACTCCTTGTCACAAACTAATTTTGGTCTGTGTTGCGTATTATGGAATGGAATGATGATTCCGGGTGTCTTTGTTTAATGAATTGTAGGAGTGTAGTTCAATAGAATATAACTTCTCGTGCTCAATTGTAAGGAAAATTTGACACAGATGCATGGGTTTCAGGGGAATTTGTAAATTGACAAAATGTTCTTGCTAAATGGCAGGGATATGATAATCATCAAAGCAAGTCGACTAAACATACTCTTTTACCTCTTTTGGAGTATATTGCTTGAGTTTTCTTATAGAATGGACAGGAGACGAGGATGCAGGTTAACAAAGGTTGACTACGGATTTACAAGTAGGAGACCGAGTGTTTGGAGACCTTATCATCTGCACTGAAGTAGGACATTCCATGAGGATAATCGATCTTTGAGGCATTCGATTCACGAAGATAGTTTGGGGAATCAAGACTAACGCGTGCGTCAATAAGAATAGGAGCGTTCTTGGCCGGTAGTGTTTGTAACATGATGGGTCAATTTCCATCTAGCCAGTACTGATGCATATTGAATATAGGAATTCTAATCTCGGCTTTGAATTCTGAAGGTGAACCTAATCTTAGATATCTCTTGTAGTTTTCATGAAATCATGCCTTGTCACAACACACCACTATAGGTTCATGCAATTACTTCGACATTTGCTCTCAATTCACCATTAACGATCTTATCCCGTTGAATTATATTTCAAGTTTGAACCCACATCCGTCTAAGGATATCTTGATTGGACTTTCGATTCCAACTTGGGATTGCCTAATCTTCGGCCAACTTCATGCCGGGACTTCTCAACGGAGGTTAAGAGACCAAAGTTGAATACCTTGAAAGAGCCGTGCGGTAAACCTCGATCTCGTCTTGGCCGCAAGATATGAAAAGGGTTGACATCTTATCATCGACTAAATCAAAGATTTGGACTTATTGCAACGACATTGCGGCAAAGGAAGGAAGAACGGAACAATCACTTGCTTTTGGTTCCTTATTAGTGTTTGAGAGTTATACATGGAAGCTAAGTTTTCTTTGTAAACATTGTATGTCTGGGTGTAAATTCTAGAGCCGAGAAACACTTGAGCGCATAAATAATCCTCTGTTTAATTAGTGGTTTATTAGCGACTGGCTATTTATGTGAAATCTCTTTTTGTGGAATAGGTTCCGACACTTCGTCCAAACCGGGTGAATCTCATTTGCTCGTTCGTGTCCCTTTTTTGTCATTATATATATTTATAGATTTCTCTCGCTCTTGATTTAATTGTAAAGATTTGGTCAGCTAACACGATATTATTACACCGCGTCCCTTTCTTGCTCTACGTTAGAAACTTGAACCCGTCTTGTCTATTCACGGTTCTCTCTTAGACTAAGTACAGTTGCTTAAGTTCTCATCAAAACCACATCTCCTTCTAGAGATAATCCATGTCTCTCTTTCACGCTCTATAACAATGGCTCTACTTGGCTTCTTGAGCCGCCTTTTGCCTCCATTTTCGGGCGTTGTTGTCGCTTGCCTCCTCGCCACAGCGCTCCAAATCGTCGTCTCTTCGCCGATATCTTCCGACTTGTTCCATACACCGGAACCATCGTCCCTAGCTTCTCTTCCCACAAACGGCCCGCTTGCAGGCAATTGGAAAAGCTATCATAGAACGTGTTAATGGATCTCAATTAACGTAATTCTTTTTATCCACTTGATTAACAGTAATCTTTTCTATATCTTTTTTTTTTCTTTTATATTAATGGGGTGTGCAAAGTCGTTTGAATACCGGACAATCCTCATTGATTGTGGCGCTTCTCCCATCCCACGCACACTATTTAGTAATCAGAAATGCATGAATCTGTTCTTTTGGGGTGACCCCGAGAGAATTCGAAGTTCGTGCTTATATAATCTTCAAGTTTAAGCGGGCAAAACTACACAACACGTAAAATAATAATGTCCCGTGATGATGAGTGTGGATATCCTAGAAGATGATGCAATCATTGAGAATAAATATATTTATTTATTTTTCGGTCGAAATCTTTTGGCTATGTCAAAGAGTATATTTCTTATGATTCCATTGAAAAGAGTCAATCAAATAGAATAAAGAAAAAGAAAATACGTGGACTTCCGTATTCTCTAAAAAAAAAAAGATTTGGAGAGTATTTTATCAAGAATATTGATATCGCAATCTAAACTTTGGGGGAGGCGGTAAATTTGCACGTCAAATGTATCTCTAAATAAAATAGTTGGCAGTCGGCAATGGATCGAGAATACTCGGATTAGGTCATATCACAAATAATATTCTGATTCCGCCAGATGCTCGTCACATTTGATGAACTATTATGCAACGCATGGGGCCGTGCCCCCACAAACACTCCAATCCCTACTCCTTTGTCCTCTCTCTTTCTCTCTCTGGTCGCCACATCTCAGGGCCGATGGCCTCGGACTTGCAAGTCGTCCGCCAATGGATGACCTTTGATCTCGAATGCCATCAACCTTGAAAACTTGGATTAGAGGCCAAAGGCTCATATTAGAGGGGCGACCTCAAATGAAAGGCTTTGGACTTGAAGAGAGAGAGAGAGAGAGAGAGAGAGAGAGAGAGAGAGACTTGGTGGGCGGCTGGAGGCGGTGTAGCTATTATTGTGAGAGGTGGGGATGACGGTGGTCCTAGCTTGATATTGTTGTGGACAGAGGGAAGAAAATGAGGACAAAAGGATTAGGAAATAGGGAACAAACACGTGACTATATTCAGTCATTAGAATTGTGAAATCCTAGGCGTCGCTACGATAGTGAGAGGTGAGGTCGACAGTGGTCCTAGCTTGATATTATTGTGGACAGAGGGAAGAAAATGAGGACAAAATGATTAGGAAATAAGGAACAAACACGTGATTATAATTCAATCATTAGAATCGCAAAATTCTACCATGTTGATCATGCAAGGTGAGTGATTATTCTCTAAAACTTGTTGGACTAGTCAGTCTATTTGAGTAGAAATGGTTTTGCATCGGTAACAAATTTTTGGGTATCTCTTTTATTTCGTCATTAACTAGCTAGATTTTTAAGAGATTAACATCATGAGAAAGCAATAGGAGTTTGTGGTTTTAACAAGAGAAGTGTACATTTGAGAACATATCTATTTCTCCTTAGAGAAGTAAACTCGAGGACTAGAATCAATTTCATACGTACAAGTCAGCTCAAAATTATGACAACCCACATAGAACAAGGGGACGATTAGTTAAATTATTCATCCTCCATACATTCCCCCCCACAGAATAGTCTTATGACCATTAAATGCGTGTCCTGACTGGCCATGTCACATCAGTGACAGGCGACAAGTGAGACAACGTTCCATTGAATCTGGCGTGGCTTCATTAAACCCAAAGGGGGCTGGCCAGCTAAGCTAATTTCCGTAATTGGACCCTCCATTCTGTGACTTGTCAGCAGCTAATGAATACGTGACACCGTGCAAGGTCACTTGTCAATGTATCGATCAAGCTCCGTCCTAAAGAAGGCGATTGAAGAAAAAACGTGATGGCTTACGAATAACTCGTGGGCAACCCTCTGTGCGACTCAGTCAAGAGAAGATAACTTGCAAGAATGGCAGCTTCTCATTGCTGTGACGTGACATTTGTGGCCAATGCTTTAGGAAATCTCTCCTTCTATTTCCTCTCTTGTGATCGACAAGCACGTGTGATGGGTCTTCGGCTGGTTAGTGTCCAGACGACAACCCCATTGTTGCAGTCATGTTGATTACCCTTCTCTTGATCGTTTGCGTGGTTCTGAGAGTTGTCTCTGACCCCTTCCTCACAAGGAGATGGGGACAAGAAGGCCCCAGGCTTGCACATCATCGTCTAACCACCTCTTGTGAGATCACATTCCCTTGTTCTCGTGTTCCGACAACAATATTTTAAAGATGTCAAAAAGGTTGAATAGATCATATGTGAATTGTTGAATGAATTGGAGGCTCGTGGAGGCCTTTGGCTATGAGCTTGCTGGCCTGGTGAATAGGTCTACCTAATATCAATAGTTCAGATAGTGGAATATATTATTTTTAAAATCATGAAAACTGGCATTAGCACAAAGGCCAATTTTATTACGAAACCATCGCATTCGATGTTTTCACGATGATTGCTGCATATAGATTAGCGAACGACGCCGTGGAAGCAGTGAATGGGAGTCTATACTACAGCGTAGCTAGCACCCAGTTCGACCTCCACGATTTGTACTTGGACATGCTCGAGGCAAACCCTCATGGCCAGCTTCCCATATTCGACCCTTCATCATTGCAAACTTAGAGCGGTGTTGACAAATTGTCGTTTGCAAATGGCAACGCTCTCTCTAGGGACGGAGATTTTCTCATTGTCTGTGAAACTTGGAAGTGAGTGTGAAAAACCACGCTTTCACCTAACGGTTTAAGCTTTTAGGACAGTTGGTAATGGTCTTACAAAAATTTTACATGGTATTATAACAGGAGGTTCTGAGTTCAAATCTTTCCAGACCCCTATTCTGTCTCCCCAAAGAAAAATTATTTCCACGCTTAGTACTGGCAAAAAGACCAGACTAAGTGTGGGGGAGTTTGAAAGTACTTAAACATAAATCCCGCTTTCACCTAACGATTTAAGCTTTTAGGACAGTTGACAGTGGTTCTACAAAAAAACTTTACAGTGAGTATACCTACTGATGCCTAATTTATAGAGCTTATATATTTTTCTTGAAAATATAGATTTTAATGCAGTTCCGGTGGGAAATAAGGAGGGAAACAATGCAGTACAATTTTGTTCATTCCCATGTGTACTTTTCACAGATTTAGATGTTTGAAGCATTGGCCAGAAGGGAGATGAAGAAGGAAAAACAGAAATTTTCGTCGACAATCTTTCGTTCGGACCGTACAACATCAATCTTGCCCCAGATGAATCTTTTTGGATTGCCGTAGCGCAGGTTTATGTGCAAGATTTTACCAGATAACAACTAAACTTCTAAGCCAAACAAACTGTTTCCAAGGAGATAGTAAGAATTCTCTCCGACCCTAGTTTTGGGCACTGCAGCGTAACAAGTTCGGCTCTAATCAGACACTTTTTTCGGATGCTGTATCTCTGCTCTTTGCAAATTGGTGCAGGTGACATCTGAAGGATGGGAGTTTCTGCACGCCTCCAAGGCCGCCAAGCACTTCATAGCAACATTATCATGTATGATCAAGAAAGCGAAAGGAGCGTGCGGGAAAGCAAGTGTTCTGAATGTAGGAGCTGATGACAAAATAATAGATCTTTGGTCAGGAGTATCCATCACAGGAGTCATGCTAAAGCGATAAATCATTGGAGTCGAGACACAGAAGGACACACAAGTGAGTACTGGAACAGGAGGGAACGATTCCTTTGTGGCTTTTGATCGTTGAGAGTTACTCTTAACAATATTATCCTCGAAGATTTTAACTCGTACCCAGTGTTAGCGATAATATATTAGAGATTCTTGAGATTTTCCATAAAATACTTTTCTATACTGTAGATTATCTATATCTGTCAAAATTAAACGTATTTTTTAAATTGTGCTTATCTTAATTGATAAATGTTACCTTAAATAATTTTGTCTCATAAAATCTATAAATACTTTAATGGAAATATTTGTTTTGATATATATATATATATATCTATCGAAATTCAATCTTCCATATTATTCTTACCTTGCTGAAAGCCAACAAAGAAGAAACGTTACATTCATCACGAGCGTGTAAGAGATGTCCTCCACATATCCTTTTCGTTTCACCGAAGTGCCTCCACATTATCTATTCTTCATGGGAATAATTGCAGTTACCAGGCCTGGCATCAACAGCCAAGCGACCTTAATGATTTGAAAGAAAAAGGAAATGGAAGGCTTAAGCTACAGTAGATAATTACACGTCCTTGGGGTTTCTGAGGCTGCTCAGACTTTTTCTCATGAGGCTTCTCTGGGGAAGAAATCTAGACAGCTGTGATCTTCCCCAGGTCATGGAGACGAAATCACCATCCGGAAGACTCCATGCACCTCGCTCTCTAAACCTCGAGGATCTGAACACCTCACTCTCTTTTGCAAAGTTACACATATCATATAGATGCATCGTCGCAGATATCGATTTTGAACACAGGAAAATCCAGAGGATATCTTGTGAGAAATATCACACCATTCCCAAAAGAAATCCGGTCTATTGCATTCCAAGAAGAAGTACCATGAGATTTTGGGCAAGCATATAAACCAACTGGAGATATCATTACCAAGAAAAAAAAAACTGGAGATGCTATTCGGCAGGCCTTGATAGAATTTCAGGCAAATAGTCCTCCCTAGCCTCTACAGCCACCTTAGCCCCTGCAACAGACATCTTCCAAAGACTCTTGGATGGACAACTCTCTCATGATCCATGGAATTATGGTCTTCATCCTACTCTTCAGAATATGAACAGCTGGCCACAACCGACAATCCCTCATAGAGAATTTAGTGCCGACACCAGCAATTAAAGAGCATGTCCAGAGCTAGAAGAACTAGAGCTAAAGTTAGGGCTGAAGCTACGGAGGCGCTTCAAGCATTCTGATGAAAACAATCTTGAAGACGTCCTCTCATTTGACAGTGACTTTGCAGACCTTTCAGAATGAACTATTGTCTCTTCCAGCTTTGGGGAAACTGTGCTTTTGTAAGAGCAACTTATAAAGATGCATGTGATGACCCTATACTGCTTTTATCTATTATTTTCCTTTGGTTGTATGCTTGAAATTCTGTCATATCATTGGCTTGCCTCGACGCCCGACTTGATTAGATTTGAACTTTCACTGTTAGATTGGTTGGTTATATATGAGTATACTCTCAACTTATCACCCTGTGGATCCTGTGAAGAAAAAAAAAAAACCTTCCGAAATGTAAGAGTTTTCTGGTATAAGTTTGTGGTGCTTAAAGGGTAAATTTCAATTTCTTCTTGAGGCCGAGAAAGGCAAAGTTATGGAATACCATATCTGTCTCATGTATCCGTTAATCTATTTCATAAACCCCTTTATGGTATTAGAGCCATTTCATCAAATCAAGCTGAGCCTACACATTTATATTGAAAATGCATTGACACTAAAGAGCTAGAAAACCATTATTATGTTAGAAACTCTATTTTTAGATAATACATTGGTTGTAATCTACGCACTCATTAGTCTAGATTCTCCAAACTTCTTCCATAAATCCCATACTATGATCAATTATCTTTATGAAGTATCCTACTTCAATAAAGATGACTAGATCTCCAAAATTTGGAGGCAGAGGGTGCGCCCCTAAGATATATCTTTTTGTTTTGCTAAGGGGTGTTTGACCCCTCCCCCCCCAAAAAAAAAAATATAAAGCTATTTTTTTCCCCAATTGTCCAGTTCAGATTGGACGGTTAGAGTGACGTATGTTAGACGATCCATTTTTAGATATCCTATACTCAGCTCTCCCTAGTAAATTCATACTCAGCCTTAAACAGCACCCTTTTCTCCCGCCCACTCTATAAGAAAACTCATCCGACATAATCTAATAGAAGTCAAAGAGTAGGTCCAATCAACTCTTTTTGATCAACGTGCCATTCTTGCTACTCAGCAAGAACGCTTTGCGAACCTATAAATCCACCCTGGAACATGTTACCGGTGGCTTACTCAAGACTACACAATATGCACATATATATTATTCGCCTTGCTTTGACTTTTCATGGTTGAAAAGGACTTCCGACGGTGGCCCGAATGGCTCTACTCGACACTCAGCTTCTTGAGTACACACCGTTTTTGCATTCAATGTGATTTCATTTGTTCCCATGCAGGCATGTTGGGAGTCTCCACCTCTGTTAATTACGTGAGACGAACTAGAGGGAATCATACGCTACTTGAAGTGGCCCACCTTCATAATGTGTATTTGGAAGGATGAAAGATGATTATAGAACCAGCGGGCTTTGCATCCCTAAGAATTGCATGACATCATTCTGCACCCTAAGAGAAATAAAGATGAATTGGTTAATTCGGGTCAAAATATAATGTCAAAAATCACATCACACCCCTTACAGGTTTTTACTACAAGAGGAAATAAAAGATAGTAAACAAAAAATCAACAAAATAGCTGGTAATCAGAATTGGGTCATTTTGATTTTAAATAAAATGGTCGATGTATCAACAAACAGAGAGCGGCAACAGTCTTTAGGATATGTTCAACAACGACTTTCCAGTCAAAAGAAGGTCTTGCATTTTTCCAAACATGACCACGACTATAGATCGAACAATTCGAAAAACTCCTCTGGGATTTTCATTAGGTTTACTGCGAACATAAAAGATTATATACATGTCCCTTATTGGACGATTGATATATGAAAAAATTTGGTCAAAAACCAAGACACTCATGCCATCATCTTACGGCAAATTACATACACCAGCAGTGAACCTAACAATAATCTAATTTGCGAATCATCCTGAATTAGTAGCAAATCCCGTTAAGATGGTGTTAAGCTTGCAAGCATATTGTCAAAAACCGCCTGCTTCTCGGATAATTCAAGCTTGAGTACAAACAATATTGACTATGTGCTATCTTATCGTGTTCATTCGTAAGTATCGGTTCTGTCATATGTCTTAATAATGTTCATTGGTTCTGCTTTGGGATTCCACTTCTATAATTGAGATATGGCTTGAACAAGTGACAACCCATGCGGCAATCATGGTGGTGATATATTGATACATCACTTCGTTATCATGAATGGTTGCCATGCGAAGCAAGGGACATGACATTTGCGAATGACATATTACCCGACTTGATTCAAGTTCAATCACATTTTAAGAAATTAGAGTGGGTCTCGTCTAATATTTGAAAAATCGGAAAAAATCAGTTTAAATAAATTGCATTCATTGATTGATTCGATTTATCATGACGAAGATAAGAGATTGCGACTCTATAAAGGAAAATTAATAAGTGATTTCACCTGGGTCAGTGACCATGACGGTCTTGTCAATTTGTCTCAAACATTTGGAGAGTCTGCGTGGTGGGATTCGTGGAGGACTGTGTATGGGCTTTCCCATTTGGTAACGCATCTAGAAGGGGGTTCAATCATTGATGAATTGGTAAAAGTTTAGTAGGATGGAGGGCTGGGAAATTCGACAAACAGTTGGAGAGCAGCTGACTCCTGCTCACCGGAAGGGGACACGACATTCGTGATTTTGGCGACCGTGAACTTCAACTTAGCATTTTCGTACGTAAGCATGAACATCGTTCCTCATATTAAAAAAATGCTCTGAAGAGCGAGGACTACTTACCATATTGCGACAGTGTCTTGATTAAAAAGAATTCTCGGTTGTGTCATTTAGGATTGTGGTTTGAAGTTCAAAACAATTGGTAATTATTAAATTGATGACCGTGATAAAAAAATTTGAGGGTTTATGAAGAAATAAAGCAAACCTAACAAAATTGTTACAAACCCGTTACAAAATGATGGTTTTCATGGCGAGCTTCTATCAAAACCGTCACTTTCAAATATTTCTAAATTGTTGAAATATCCGACAATTTTGTGGGTTCCTGAGCAAGACAAATTAAAATTAATAGCTCAGTAAAAAGTTAGTAAATTAAAGAAATAAATAGTAAGAATCTCAAATGAAAGTTGGTAAATCAAAACTAGTTGGCAACTTAATGGTAGAAAAATTAGTACACCACACAAATAATTATTAGTCAATTTGCATGAGAGATGAGTAATTAAAGGCGTCTGTAAGAAAGTTTAATAGAATTGGGTAAAAGACGACAAAACTTGATAACTAGAAAAGCCAAACAAATGTTTGTTAGAATCTCAAATGATCAAAATCGATGATTCAAAACAAATGGTGAGGCTTCATTCGTTTCACGGAAAATTTTTTTAAGGAAAATATTTATCGAATTTTCTGGCGTTCATTTCACGGAAAATAAATGATCAAGGAAAAATACCTTCAAAAGTAGGGAAAATGTTTTCCGTTTTTTTTGAAAGGAGAAAATATTTTTCATCTTCTTTGTTTACCTTTAAATATCGTGGTCTTTAGCAGCATGCCTTGACCTCGCCTCCGGCAGCCTGTGATAGTGAGCTTGTAGTCTCGAGATGCTCTAGAGGCGAGCTCGAGGCTTGCTTAGAATTGACAAGTTCAAGGCTTCTGGTGGCAAATTGGGAGCTCGTGAGAAAGATTTGTGGTCGATAACATGTCAATGTGTAACAAAAAAATTAAAAACTTATTTTTATAATTTTCCTTTAGTTACAGACGAACACCTAAAAATATTATCATTTTCTAGGAAAATGATTTCTTGGAAAATAATTTTTAGAAATGTTATATTTTCCCTAAAACGAATGGAGCCTTAATCTTTAAAAAAATGATAAGTCATTCTAACAAGTATCGATAAACTTATAAAAGAATTGTTAAAACTATACAAGTTCTAAATATAAGTAAATTCGATAATTTTAATTTTTTAGAAAAAAGCTCGTACTCTCATTAAAGTGCTGGTAATTTATTAACAAGTCACTATTGAATTATCCTGATTTTTAGGAGCTGATTATTAGGAATATTTAATCCTGATTTGTTGGGTCATAATTATTAGGAAATAGCTGTATATAATTAATTAGGAAGTGATTTAGTAGTATCCCTTGATTTGTGGGATTATAGTTGTATTATTCAGATCTATTTTTTCCTTATTAGTACTTGTAGAAGTCCTATAAATAGCTTTGTAATCCTGGTACAAAGATAATGAGAATTATCACAATTCCTTTATCTAAATTCTTCAGTCACTAAACAAATCTTGGTAATTGATAATAATTTTGTTACCAACGGTTTTTTGTCATTTTCTAAAAATTTAAAAAATCTATTGATACGAAAGGAAGGTCAAATTTTTTTTCCTATAAGCGGACGACTAGAACCTAATATAAATATTTGTCTACTTTTGTGCAAATCATCCTTTGTCAACTTCATGTAGTCAGCTCCAAAAGTTCTTTGGCATCAGCTTCAACACGCCACTACCGTCTCGTCCCTTTCTCAAAGGTCGGGGGTTTTTTTTTTAAGAAAAAAATAATAAAATCGAAACAGAATTGAAACTACATTTAAAGTTCGGAATCTTTTAAAAGAAATTAAAAAATAAGAATTATATATTTTAATTTATGAATAATATACATATGAAGAAATTCAAGTAATGAATATTGACAACAAAATTGATACTTATTAATTGAGATAACATTTGATTCTCATTTATTGTGTGGATATTCTGATTTTTCTCTCCATGGTGTGGCCTGGTAAACACTTGCTCTCTGGCTAAAAACTCAAACCTAGGGGCGTCAAATGGGTGGATCGGGTATAAAATGGTCCAACCCATATTGATCCATTTAATTTGTTTTGACCAATTTTTATACAATATAATTTTAGCAACCAATACCTAATCCGACTCATATTCAACTCGACCCATATTGTTAAAAAGCTTCCATATTGTTAAAAAGTTTCCATATTTAACCAAGTTCAGAAAAATTTGCTTCATGATTTTTTTTAGAATTTATGCAATAATTTTTTTCAAAAATTTAACTTTTTAATTTTTTTCTTTTTCTTTTTCCAGTCATCAGAGTCTAGTGAGCTCATCCCTTGGCTCTTAACCGGCGATCAACTTAGAAAGAGTAAAAAAGGAGAAAAAAAATATAAATAATCAATTTTTTATTTTTTAAAAAATTAAAAAAATTATAATATCTTTTTTTTGGTAAAGGAAAAAAAACATTTAAAATGATTTAAATTAATTAGGTAACACATTTATGATCCTCATTAGGTAAGTGATTCATTTGATATTCATTTAATTTTTTAAGCTAATCAATTTGTGATTCACATTATCCAATATGAATTAAAATATGAGTGACTAGCCCATTTTGCCACCTCTACTCAAACCAATCTTATCTATTCACGGTGCTCTCTCGAAATAAGTATTGACATATGTTCTAGGTGAAAACACATCTTCTTCCAGATTCATCCTCGTCTCTCTCACTCTCTATTACAATGGCTCTACTTGGCTTCTTAAGCCGCTTTTTGCCGCCATTCTCGGGCTTCGTCTTCGCTTGTGTCCTCGCCGTGGCGCTCCAAATCTTAGTCTTTTCACCGATATCTCCCGACTTGCTCCATTTGCCGGAACCATCGTCCCTAGCTTCTCTTCCCGCAAACACCCACTTGCAGGTACTTGGAAAAGCTCCATCACACAGGAGTTTCAAACTGTCATTTCTTTGATTTCTCGGTTTTTTATTTATGTGAAAAGCTTTCCGGTCCACAGGATGTGGGTAAACTTGGAGAGGGTATACTGAAAGATCCAGAAGACGTTTGTGTGAACGAGAATGGCGTGCTCTACACTGCGACAAGAGATGGTTGGATCAAGAGGTTGCACCGAGACGGGTCCTGGGAAAACTGGACCATGCTGAACAGTCAGACGCTTCTGGGGGTTACAGCGACCAGGAGAGGTGGTCTCATCGTGTGTGATACTGTAAAGGTGTAAGCACGATTAAATTGAAAAGAGATGATAAACTTAAATTATGAAGAAATGAATTGTGAAGTGCTCATCTGTAAGCTCTCGTTGATGTGATTTGGCCAGGGTCTGCTCTGGGTTGATGAAGATGGACATGCGACGGTCCTCTTATCACATGTCAATGGATCTGAATTACGGTAATGTTCTTAATCATTTTGATTAACAAAAAATTCTTTATCTTCACTTCATACCTGTGATTCTAGGAAACTCACTGTTTTCCCGGATAATCCCACGAGAATCCAGGAGCGGGGAATTACCGATAAGTTAGTACTCACTTATTTTTTCAGGTTTGAGGGGAAAAAATTATTAAACATGCAAAGTAATCCCGTTTCAAGTCGACAAGAGATATTTCAGATGAAAATGCAACTGTTTAGATTACATTTTTCTTTATAATACAAGATTGTAGGTATCGTTATCTAAACTTTAAGGCAGCAGGTACATTTTCGCAAATGTATCTCCACATTAAATAGCTGACAATATGGAGTATATTCAGGTTATGTCATATCCCAAAAGAATATTCTGAGTTCACCTAAAGATGTAAAAAAATCACATACATTTAGTTGAGCATGGAAACGACTTTAAGTTTCCATCTTTTCTCCCTGTATCTCACTGCCCACCTGATTCCCTATGGCCGCTGCCATCGAAGCCATCATAGGTTACATAGATGACTTCTGCCATCATCACCATTGCGGACGACTGCATACCCGCCCTAAGTTGTGGCAACCCTATGAGAGAGAGAGAGAGAGAGAGAGAGAGAGAGAGAGAGAGAGAGAGAGAGAGAGAAGAGAGAGAGAGAGAGAGAGAGAGAGAGAGAGAGAGAGAGAGAGAGAGAGAGAGAGAGAGGCACTGGCTGGATAACGTTGTCTGATCTTTAATGTTGTGGATGGTGGGAAGAAGATGAGAAAGAAAAGGAAATAAGAAACAATGAAGAATTACTAAATTGTAGGTTAGAAACACAAAAACCTAATGCGTCGATCATCTGAAGGGGTACATATACTCTTAACCTTGACTTGCACATATTTTATTATCGGCAACAGTTTTCGTGGATTCTCTTTCATTTTGTCACTGACTAACCATATTTTCTAGAGATTGGCTCTGTTAGTCTGTACTTTGACAAGAAACATGTGTACACTTCACTGAATGATTTCTCAACCTTAGAGTAGTACACTTTAGAATTAGAATCAATTTCATGCGTACAAATTAGTTCAAAACAATGCTCTATGACAATCCACTTAAACAAAAAGGAGGACTAATTGAATTATCCATCTTTTGTTATTTTCCATCATAGAATAGTCTTTTTACTAGTGTCAAATGTATATCATAACTTATCATGTCACGTTGGTGGTCTGCAACAAGTTAGACAATGTTCCATTGAACTTTTTGCATCCTGATTTCGGAAACTCTAAAGATGACTAGTCCTACTAAGAAAATTTCCGCACTTTTAGACCCTCCATTCTCTAACTTGCCATTACTTAGTGAATATGTCAAACCATGCAAGGTCGCTTGTCGATATACGAATCCAGCTTCGTCTTAGAGAAAGATAATGAGATTAAACGCGACAGCTCAACAATAAGCCACGTGTAAGCCTTTGCGACTCAGTCAAGAGAAGATAACTTAGAAGAATGGCCGCTTTTCATTGCTATGATGTGCCATGTGTGGCTGATGCTTCAGGGTACCTTTGTCTTTCCTTGTTTCACCTGTCGTTGGCAGCAACGTATGATGGGTGCTTGTTCGTCAGTATACAGACATCTCCATAGATGTTGCAGTCATGTTTGTTCTTCTTTTCTCGATGATTTGCGTGGTTCTGAGATTTTCCTCGACCTCACGAACAGAAGTCGTCAAGGGACCATGGTGCGTGAAGGAACACGCTCGAGGCTGCAAATCATTGTTCAATGAACTCCTTCTGCTTTAATTTAGACATTTGAGTACTTTCAATTATCGGAATTGGAAAGTTTATAAGGACGAAAAAGAGTTTAGCTCTACTTATTTGAATTGAGGCTTGCATGTTATTTATTATGTAAGATCAGCAAGTACTCTTGTAAAAAATATCGTAGGATTTTGCTCGTTAAAATGAGTTGTTTCATCGTGGAAAAGACATAAAGGGTTGAGTTCGCAATTAGAACAACATTACGTTGTTCTCATATAAAAAAAGGATAAATAAAGAAAGAAATGATAGTCGGAGATTTGTGAGAACAGATTTTCTTGCCCTCATATTCCTACGAGAATAATGTGAAAGATATCAAGAATGTTTAGTAGGTCCTAAGTAACTTGATTAAATGGTAAACTAGAGTTTGTCAGATTATTTAGTAGACTAATTCCCTAAATATTACGTACATGTGATGTCGATATACATATACTACATAAAATTCTAGATGGTGCGAAATCATGAAACACTAGCAACTAAATCTGATCCCAGACCAAGCTTGAACCGCAGCTTGGGTAGAAAAATTATTTACCCTAATGATTTGGGTTTGATATGTCTGACCGACCTTGGTAGATCAAATGCAACTACACATCTTGGAAGACCGAGCATGATACCGAATACGATCGAGTCTGGTCGGAAATAGGCTAGGTTGGAGGCTCATGGAGGACCTTGGCCTGTGGGATCGCCAGCTTCATGAACACGTCCACCTAAGCATAGTATGTTTATCTCAAAGCACACGAACTGACATAAGCACAGGGAGCAAGTTTGTCACAAAACCATCGAATAGTAATGTTTTCACTATGATTGCTACATGTAGATTTGCCGACGACATCATTGAAGCATCGGATGGGAGTCTATATTTCAGCGTTGCCAGCACCAAGTACGACCTCCACAATTGGTACTTGGATGTCCTCGAGGCAAAACCTCATGGCCAGCTTCTCAAATTTGACCCTTCATCGTCGCAAACTTCGATAGTCCTTGATGACTTGGGCTTCGCGAATGGGGTCGCTCTCTCTAGCGATGAAGATTTTGTAATCGTCTGTGAAACTTGGAGGTGAGTATATCCACTGATGCCCTATTTATAGAACTCATGCATTGGATTTCCCTTTTGAAATAAAATCTTAGTGCAGCTTCGTGGAGAAAAAACAAAGGGGAAAATGAGGCGCAATTTCGCTTCCTCTCATGTGTGTGTTACACAGATTTAGGTGTATGAAGCATTGGCTGCAGGGAGACGAAGCAGGGAAGACGGAGGTTTTCATTGACAATCTCCCGGGCGGACCCGACAACATCAATCTCGCCCCGGATGGATCTTTCTGGATCGCCCTACTGCAGGTATATGCACAAGATTTTCGCAATACGATAACTAAATATCTAAAATGCACGGTCCCAATTTTGGGTAAAATTGCATACACGCCATTGCAAGGGGTGCCTTATCACTGCTCTTTGCAATTTGCTGCAGTTGACATCTAAGGGGTGGGAGTTTGTGCACGCCTCCAAGGCAACCAAGCACCTCATAGCAACATACCCAAGTATGATCAAGAAGGTGAGTGGAACGTCCAGAGGAGCAAGTGTTTTGCATGTAGGAGCTGATGGCAAAATAATCAAGAAGCTTGATGATCCTGATGGGAAAGTCATGTCCTTTGTTACCTCAGCAATTGAGTTTGAGGGTCATCTTTACCTGGGAAGTCTCAACTCCAACTTCATTGGAAAATTGCCCCTCATTTGATGATGTTGCCCATCACTTCCAACTGGAATTTCATGTAATACCCGTTTGCCAACTTCGGTAGAGAGGAGTATTCCACATGGGAGGCAGTTGAGCTCCCATGTAGCATCATTTGCTTCACCGGCTCTGAATATCAGAAGTTCGATGCTTCCAAGAGGCAGATTCAATAACGATTTCGATGAAATTGTTGAATAGACTCAATTTATCTGATGAATAAGCATTTAGCAAACTATTCTTTGAAAAATACAAGAGACCTGAGGCGCAACTATGGAAACCTTAAATAGAACAGAGGACAAAATGAAGTTTTCTCACATAATGACACTTTTGCCAATCAAACTGCGATCCTGTGAGCCGGAGATATACGAGCAATTTTAATAAATAGAACTGCCATATAGTTGATAGCAAACACTTAACAAGCTATTTTTGTTAATTTCTAAGCTAAAGGAGGCAATTAAGATGAGCTTAATAAAAAAACAGAGATCCTACCGCAACCTCATTCTTTTCTCCATATTCTTTTCAACTGTCTCTGGCAATTTATCATCTGCTCTGTCCTTCGGCTTTTTGCTTTTCATGAACTCAGAGAAAGAAGGAATTGGTGGCAGACTTGCAGCAGTGAGGGTAGAACTTTGCACTGAGGAAACAGAAGAAGGATTCTTCGAACTGATGACACTAGGAACTCCTTCATTTATGGCGTCCATTATTACCTGATTGAGTTGAGATGAAGCTGATCCTGAAGGTTCTTGTTTAGGTGTTATATTCTCTAAAGTCGAGTCATCACTGATTCTGAGCCGATTTATCAGATCTGTCGAATTGGCTGTTGAAAGCCACCTCACTGTGTTTGCCACTTCGGAGAGATAAAACGACTTCCTGCTCTTTCCATATTTTTTATAGCACTCGTTCTCAAGGGAAGAAGCTGACTCTTCAAACTCATTTCTGCAAAATTAAATTTGAAGAGAAAAGACTTCATGAATCTATCTCTATGGCTTGGGTGTTCTGCAGACATTATGCATCAGACTGAAGATTCAACTAGATGAAACTCTCTTCCGCAACCTTAAACTAGCAGTGAAATGTAATGAGAAAAGCGAAGTCGCAGTGAAATGATGTGACAGGAATCAGAAATGAGAAATTTTACGTTAAAGAGCCAAGACGCTGCTGAGCCAGCCTCAAGGCTTTGAACAATCTTTGCTTGCTAGCTTCTCTCAGCTCTTCCGATACTTCATTCTTGTCAGCTTTATTCATCTGCAAGAAGTCATCACAGTATCACAGTAACGGACCATAACTTCAACTTCTTTCATCATATATGACGATTGCAACAGTTAAACAGGATGCGTAGTTTTTGGTTTGGCAACAGCAGAAAGATGAACAACATTATTCACGAGTCAGTATTACTACAGCAAACGACTAAATTCCCTTGAACATGAAAAGATGGATACGGTGACCTACCTTTCTATCTAAGCCTTTCTTCTGGTTGTAGCTTTCCTCAGCATGCTCCCAGAAGCCAATCCTCTCATTTACTCCTGATTTGAATTTTGAGATAGTTGAGCTCTTCGTAATGTCAATGCCATCTGCATAAGAATCTTCACACATAAGAGAATGTGACAACATTGGCCAGAAAAGAAATACAACAACTATTTCTTCAAACATAATTGGATAGGTAAATATTGCGATGCACATATTACCATCAGAGTCAGAAATGTCTTCCTCTGAACAACTCGCTTCATCATCGCGATTCCAAAATTCAGAGTACTGTCCTTCGTCACTCATATCTACCGCGCTGATTCAATTAGAAAGAGCATAAGCATTAGCATTGAAACTTATAAATAATGTCACTTCTCGAAACATAAAACTAAAAAGCTAGCATAAATTATTGAGGAGCTTCAAAACAGAACAAAAACCGCCAAAAAAAAAAACCTGCGCATCAGGATTTTGGAGAACTGGTTTCTTTGATGAGAAGCACAAGTAGTTGCAAGCTCCTCCAACTGCCTGGCAACCTGGTTTGGATGTTTGCACACATCGCACAAGTTTTTACAGAGGGATGCAGGTACCTAACTTATGCATGGACACAACTTGTGTTTCAGTTCATGATTAAGCAGACTCTAAACACCTTAGCACCAGTTACGTTAGGAAGCACAAAAGGTACCACAACCTGTTCCCCAAAACTTTCAAGAATCTTTCTGCGCCGGCACCCGGATCCTTCACAATATTCAACCATCTGCACACCGATCAGTACCTAAAATCAGTACATAGCTAGACAATGTAAATATACGCATTAATAGAAAAAAGCTATGAATCACCTGATTGAAGTCAGCAAGTAACTTTTTGACCAAACCATCCTGTGAACTAGAGCTTTGCGACTTCTTGTTCTTAGCCTTGCTTAGGATAAATTCCTGAAAGTAAGTGTGAGCTCATCAAGAAATATTGTTGAGAAGAATAGCAATTTACAATCAGCAAGCCAGAGACCTGACCATTCTCTTGCGATCATCGATCCCATAATACAATATACTTGTAGAGGGCAATTGATCACGGCCGGCTCTACCTGATTCTTGGTAAAATGCTTCCATTGACTTTGGAATGTTAAAGTGACAAACAATCCTCACATCTTTTCTATCAATACCCTGCAAGTATAGACCAAATTCAATGATAGACAAGCATCAGCAGAATAGTCATGTGGGATGACGAAACTAGAGATAATTTGAGTGAATAGCCATGTGTTTTCATACCATCCTGTTGGAACATCAGAAGCAGAGTAACTGTGCATGCAGCAGAACAGCTCCAAGTGGAAGAACATAATCAAAACAAATAGTTACATCATATTCTTGATTGGTTGAAGATTGTAGTTAAAGGACAAACAAGAAAGCAGCTTCAGAATGATAGCATCATAAAGTAGGAAAGTTGTCACGTAACTTCCCCCAACAAAGTTTATCCATTTCAAAGAGGTCACATTTGATGAGTGAAAAATTCAAAGTATCAAATATTGAGGCTATAGAGGGCTCTATTACCCAAAAGCCACTGTGGCCACGACAACTTGTATCTTAGAAGAAATCCAATCATCTAAGATGGAACTCCGCAGCTTGTCATTCTGCCCCGCATGGTAAGCTGAGAAGTGAAAAAAGGATAGATATCAATGGCCACATGACAATCTTGATTGACTTACGAAAGAATATACAATTACCAGCACATGATATTCCATTTTCTGAAAGGTAAGCAGACAGGCTATCACACATTGTGCGTTCCAGGCAGTAAATAATCGAGGAAACAGCACCAGAAGTTTTGAGTTTCTTCAATAAGTCAGCGTATGCATCATCCAGAATATCTTTGTACCGGACTGCACCAACAGAGACTTGTTCAGATGCAAAAATACTGCAATTGAATTCTAGTAGAGTAGTTTGAAAGAAAATGACAACAATAGTTCCAAAAATAAGCTTTACCATGTTGGTTAAAAAAAGAGATCCAGAATCTTGATGCCTTTTCATCCATTAAAATGTCAGTCCTGAGCGATCAGGATTTCCTAATGTTACACAATGCCTACTCTCCAAATTAAAACTTTGGTTGGAACCAGATCTTTTCAGGGAATATTTTTTGCAAAAGCCAACCAGCGAATTTACACAAGAAACTTTGGGCCCCAGAAAAAAGATTAAACAAGAAAAAGGAAAAACAAGAGTTCTCCATAAGTATTTTACAAGCGGCAAATTAAAGTGGCCCATTCTTTTAGCAATCTAGAGAACCTCAATAGATCTTTAATCAGGACTTCCTCCTAGACTTCAGAAATCATAGGAATTATGCTAAGTGATAACTCACTGGAGTTGAGACTGAGAACATACATAGAGAACTAGGACAGGGAGGAACGATTCCTTTGTGGCTTTTGATAGTTGAGAGTTACTCTAACCAAACTTACCCTAGAAGATGTAACTCAAACTGGAATGCCATTAGAAAGGCAAATTACATTCAGAGACTAACATGTGCACATTGGATGTGCCTCAACATGATCCCTTTTTTTATTTATCAAAGTGCCTCCACATAATCTCCACTTAAGAGAATAATTGCAGTTACTAGGCCTCACCTCAACAGCCAAGCTACCCCAATATTTGTAAGAAACAAAGAATGAAATCCTCAGGCTACAGTAAAGACATTCGTACTCTAGTGTTTTCTCTGCATCAGCTAGCTGGGCCAGAGATTAATTTAGAGAATAAGGTTATTGCCAGCTAAAGCTGCAAGAAATTTTTCCTCATGAGCTTTCTGACTCCAAAAGCCCGCATTTAATAACAGATTAAATAATTTTATTTTCCACGCAAAATAAAGTCCAAAGTATCCTTTAAATTTTGGGTCTCCCCCTCTCTTTAGATACAAGAGATGAACTAGAGGCATAACATATGAAACTTGAAGGGCCCACCTTCATAATAAATATTTGGACGGTTGAAGGATGATGTTAGAACCAGAGGGCTTTGCATCCCTAAGGATTGCATGACGTCATTCTGCACCCTGAAAAGGAAAAGTAAATTGGTTAATTCTGGTAATAAATATAAGTTGAAAAACATTATGGAATAGTCATTAGATCTGATGCTACAAAAATGCCAACATCATGCCCACTTACATGTTGCTACTGCAAAAGAAAAAGGAAACTGATTGATGGCTGATGAATAATCAGCAGTTGAAACATCTGGTAATCAGAATTGGCTGGAGTCATTTTGATAATGAACCAGATTGTTGATGTATCCGAAAAAAAGAGAGGTAGAAGAAGTTCAACAAGAGGTACAAACAGTCTTTAAGGAGTTCAACAATGACTGCCCCGTCAAAAAAGGTTTCAGATCTTGCCAAACACGACCACGACAATAGTTTTGAACGATTTATTTTTTTACAGGATTTTTATTAGGTTTACTTCCAGTGTAAAAGGAAGTCTGTACATTCACTATTAATTGGTTGTCATGGTCGACAGATGGTATTTTTTTTATCACAAAACTAACTCCAAACACACATCACTCATCTCACAATGAATGTGTAAATTGTATATACTGGCAGTTGACCTAACAATATTTCTTTTTTAAATCATCCTGAATTACTGGCAGTACTTTGGAACATGTCAATACCAATCGATACGCCGATTCTTGTTCAGTCAGATTGGGTTTAGCTTGCAAGCATAATTGCCAAAAAGTACTTGCTTCTCAAATAATATGAGTTTTGAGTACAAATAATGTTGACAATAATTGTCAAGCGAAAAAAAAATATGCATGCTATTTTGTTACATTCATTCACAAATATCAATGCTCTCATGTGATGCATGTATTCATCATGTTGATTGGTTTTACTTTGGTTATTCCACATCTATATATGGCTTTAATAAGTGACAACCGATGCCACCTAAGAAGCAAAGCCTTTCAAGAGATATGTGGCCAAAACATGGAGAGATATCTACTAGTCAGGTCAGTTTTCTTATATAAGAAATCCAGTATCTCTCCCTGTAGCAATTAAGCCAATTCTTCCTTATTTTAGTCAAGACCACTTACTTAGGAACAGCAGTTGCTGTCAGCGCTAGTATTGGTATGCCAGGCAGGTGACTCCTCAAAGAGGAAAGCTTCCGGTAGCTAGGCCTGTTTTAAACAGATAAAACATAAACGGAGGATACAAAACTGTCTAAATTTTAAAACTTTGATGAAAAAAGCCAAATGTATATGGGTGATCCAACCATCAGCGTCCACAAAGTTAAGAGACAGACATTCAAGTGCTTGCTCATACTTATGTAACATGCCTCAACAACTGCAAATAAACATGTCTCAATGTGTGCGAAGTGGTTGTCCATGCTTATATATGTATATCAAGTTTAAAGAAAGCTAAATGAACAACAGGGGTCTCCATTTGGACAGCCTTATAACCAATGCTGAATAAATTCCACTGACATGTTCATGTATACCACCAAAGAGTCCATAATTACTCCAAAATATCACTCAAGGAGGTAACTCATACAGCTATCTAGGAAATTAAGGCTACTTTTAACACCAAAGAAAATTTACTTCTTATAAGATGCATAAGATTTGTGCAACATCCCAAAGCTTGTAATGCATGCTTATTCGCTTATTTACCAGAACTATCAATAAACAACAACTAAAATAAATAAGAAGGAAATTGGCTTTATGCCTCCAATAAAAGATTTTTCAGTTAAAATTCTCACAGAATCTCTGCAGTCTGACCTATTTTGTCAAAAAAGCAAAACCATCTAGTTGATAGATTAAGATGTCTCCCCATTAGCATCACCAGGGACACCAGCTCCAATTAAGAACAGGCGCATCGACAGGCACGAGTCAGAGTGATATAATAAATTCCTAGATATACACAGTAGGACACTCTGAAATGGAACAAAACCAACAGAGGGGAGATATAAATGAAATGAATAGTCAAATACATCTAAAGGAGGAGCAACGGGCATATCAATATGTTGATTTCTGAATGTGGCGCAAGTGTGAACTGCAAGCATAAAGAAAATAGCCCTTTCATACTTGTTGCTCATAACAAGTAAATAAGATACCTGAAATCATGGCCCCATGTTGAGATGCAATGTGCCTGCAATACCAAGAAGAAGATGAGAAATCCATTTTCGGGGATTGAGATTCTTTTGCTGGAACACAACACACCCCAACTGTGCTCTTGAATAATCTACACAAAACTCAGACCTCATCAATGGCAATCAGATTAAGCAACCCTCTAGAGTGAATTTTCATCAGCTTTGACATAAACCCTGATGTGGCAATCAATTCCGGAGTCACGTACAGCAGCCTCAAGGAAGGTTTCCCAGACTCGAGGTCTGCATATATCTGAAAGCAAGACATAAAAGTTAAGGGGCCTTGCTAATTGCTTTTTAAGCATAATGTGCACGTTAAACAGATTAATATCAGGACTGTCGAGCTCCACAGATCCTCAAGCATGATTATGTCTCTCACTATCAATGCAAGACTTGAGATTCACCTTATTCTTAGTCTGAGTCGTTTGGGCAGAGGAGAGAAATTCAGCAGAAACTCCTTTCTCCTTCAAAGCACTCACTTGGTTTTCCTAGCCAAAGAAAATTCGGTTGTATACACTTGAGAATTTATAAAGATCACAACAGTGACTACCGATAATAAGCTACCTCTCATGCTTACCATCAAAGCTGTGAACAAATTGAAGATCACCAATTAAAACATATCAGTCTGATCATCCTGTGCCAATAAAAACTCAACCAAATTCTCATGCAGATGAAAAGAACCATTAAAAGAATTTGTTACGAGGGCAGGAGGGCATTCACCAATTAAAGGACACACAACAAGCACAATCCCGGTTTTGGCCAGCGCAGGTATCTGGTAACACATTGACTTCCCTCCTCCAGTTGGCATCAGACAGAAACAATCCCTTCCTATACTCACCCACACGGCGCACATAAAAATCAGCAAAACCCCAAGTGACAACATTTTCCCATTATACTTTTTTACAAAGAAAAAAAAAGATCTGCATTCGTCCGTTTACAATGGTTTTATCAAGAAAACAGAAGTACATTCATAAATTGTCAGAAATGAATCAAGGGTCGTGCATGTTGTCATGTATTTGACCTGACAGAACAGCTTCAATGGCCTCCGACTGCTTGCCTCTGAACTGGGCATGCCCAAAATGCCACCGCAGGAGCTTCACCAGAGCTTCTCTGCCCCATTTCTGATTCTTGCCCTCGCCGACGCTCGCGCTTTGCAATGGCAATGGCGACTTCTTCATCTGCAAGTCTTCCGTTCGATCAAGGAACCACCAATGCCCAAAAATTTCCCAACTTTCCAGGGAACGATAGTACCAACCGAGGCAAAAGTAAACAAACAAAAACTTGGTATCGGTACTTGCCTGGTCCTCCGGTTTCGCTTCGCGGCGCCCGAGATTGGCTGGCTTGATTGCTGCGGTACATAACCACCATTTATTTCGGTGGCGACATTTGGCCTCAAGTTGGGTACATTCTATTGGTAGGATCGATCTTATTTGTACATTCATGTAAACATACTAGCAGAGTAATCATAACAATTGTCTCTAGCATCTTCTAATCCGCTTATAAGAACAGAAAAAGATGTTGTATTATGACTGCAATGATAACCGTTCTATTTCAGAAATAAATTTACGGCAAGAAATAGGTTTTTCTATTTATATTTACTGGACGAGTTTTTGAAAAAAAAAATAACGGCTCAGAATTTTTATTTTCAAAATAACGATTTATTTGATAACAACACAAACTTTTATTTTTATCTTTGACGCCGTACGCCGGCCAGCAACAGGAGGCCGACAATGGCTAGTGATCGAGGCCGAGGTTTGGTGATGACTAGCAAGGGGGTGAGGGTGCGTAGCGGTGATTAGTGGGCAATGTCGATGGTAGGTAGTAGTCGTAGACAGTGGTAAGCGGTGGCTGGCTAGGGGCTGTGACTGGCAATGAGGAACGATGGTTGGTGTCTGGTGACTGATGGTAAGGGGGGTCAACAAATGGTGGCCGGCGGGATGACAACGATTGAGGTTGCAGGAGGTGGTCAATGTGGAGGTGGCGGCCGGTGGGTTGGAGGAGAGTCGAAGATGGAGTGAAAAATAAGAGAGAAAACTACTTCTATTTTTATTGCATAAATAAAGACTTTTCATTTCCGTTCCAAATTTATTTCTAAATAAAAAATCTGTTAGAGAAATTAAAACAAATGAAATTGCATTATCAAACAGATTTTTGTTTCAAACTTTTTATAGAAACATAGAAAAAGTTATGAAACAGTAATATAATGGTTATCATTCATGTCCTTATGCATGTATCGCTTCCTACAATTATTGCAAAAAACCGTTTCTTCCCTAATCTGAAATATATAATAGAATTACTTATCATCTTTAAATAGAGGCATAATCATTAATTTCTGATTTTCTCTAGATTTATATGTCTTTTTGATAGACATAGAAATTGATCACAATCACAATCACGATCAGGATTATCCGATTCGGTTTAACACCCCAGATTGCCTTGACGGCTCGCCGCATGGGTAGCATAGCTGGGATGAACGGTGTTCTTACTCTAGTTGGTATCAGAGCCTTACCTATGTTAGAATGCAGTTGATTCATGCGCCTAGTAGGTGTTCCTAGTTGGAACTATCCAGTGCGACGAAGAAGATAATCCACAGTATGAGTGATTCTCCAACAGTTCTTAGTGCACCCGTTTCCCTTACTCATTCACCTTCATCTTCATCCCTTTCTGAGTTTCGCATCTCTAATGCTTCAAAGATTGACTTTCTATATGAAGTCACTCAAACCGAAGACACTAGAATCTCAGAAACCCAGTTACCCCTCATGAATCCTTACTCTGCTTTTGCAAAACCATCATCATCCTTTTCTCCCATCCGCTCCATCAAACAGCTCATCCGACATACTCCCCCTCAAGTTAAAGAATATGTTCAGTCGTCCAAATTCGATCAACACCCTATTCCTGCCACCGACAAAGAATATTTTGTCACACTTCAAATACCTCCAGAATTTCCCCGACAGTGGGCACAACAGGGTTATACCCATATGCACTACGGTGCAGTTCGTCTTGCTCTCACCTTCCACGGAAGGAAGGGTCTCCCTGTAGTTGCAAGAATGGCACTCCTGGACACAAGATTTTTGGAGTATCAACACGCCTGTATAGGGACAGTTCAAACTACCCTGAACGCCGGCACAATGTTTGTCACACTTTATCCAAATTTCAACGTTGCTCTTGCAGATCCACAACTCCTCTCCTTTTTAAAGGTTCAACTTCAGCTTACAGGAGCACCACAGACTGCAGATTCTGTTGCAGCAACACTCCACTACCAGATGGTGTATCGTGTGCAGAACCATGCACTCGATCTGAACTTTCATGGCAATGAAGATGCCCTGTTCATCTCCCTTGAGAATGACCAAGCCTCTTGCATCCATGTTCCCCGGCAGATTCCGAAGGAAAAGTTAACCAAGCTTCTACCTGAAACTTGGATAACGAACTATGAACAGCTCCATCAAAGCAACAAGCCTGTTCACTCTGTCGATTCCGAATTCATTCGGAAAAAAGATGGCCTGGTTCAAGTCAAGTTTAACAAAGGAAAAGAAGAAGCACCTCCGATTTTCCCAACACTTTTCCTCATCGAGCCATGTGTTCCAGATCCAATACCCGAAGACGAAGACCCAAAGAAGCTCGTCGAGTTCTTCCAGTCGGATGGACACCCTGTCCATCATTATAAAGATTCCCATGGCCACTGCTTTTGGGATCCATGGTGCCAATGTTCCTATTGCACCAACTCACCTGACGAGGTCGACCCGACGGTGAAAAGAAAGCTCTAGAAAAACAAAAAGAGAAATGACCCACTTTACCAAAGGTATCTTGAAGGAGATCCCACGGTAGGTCCTCTCGGTGATGAAATGGGATACCAATTTTTGGTGTCGTATTCTTCCTCTACTCCTCTTTCTGCTCATACACAGGAGTCAACCACATCACCTTACATACCACCACCGTCACCTCCTCCAAAACCGCCACCATCCAAAAAATCAGCCAAATCTGTTGTCTCTCCATTTTATAAACCCATCCAGAAGTGGGTAAAAAGGCAGTCACAGCCTCCCTCGCTGACACTACCCACTGCCTTTGATGAAAGAAAAAAGAGTTGCAATCCATCCCCTTCTTTACCAGAAATCTGCATGTTCAAAGAAGAAGATTTTCCCCCTTTACCCAGGGAAAATGTGCGTCTTAATTTTCCTGAGACTCAGGAATTCACAGACTCTGAACGTAGGCATCATCATATGCCTAAGATCAACATGCCTAAGGAAGTGGATGAACAAGGAAGGCCTAGAAGAAATAGTCCTGCTGAGGCAGTACTAAATTGGCAATCTGAAACTCTTTTGGCCCAGAATGAAGCCCTTAAGACCATTAACACAAAGGTTGATGGTGTTCATCATAGCATCAAGCTTCACCATGATGTTATTCGGAAAATGCTTCAAGATTTCTGAAAGCGACTCTCAGATCTAGAAGAAGGAAGAGTTTATTCTTCCTATCTAGAAGATTCAACAAAGGAGATAGAAAAGCTCAAGCGTCAAATAGCATTCCTCCAAGAAGGACGAATGTCTTCTGCTCCATCATCATCGGATTTCATGTCCAACTTCATCTCCTCAGAAAAACCTAAGGTATCAGTACCTTCGGACCCCTTTTTCATGCCTTCTGAACCAGATCGTTCTGATCCCATAAGGCTCAGAAACATCATTCGAGACATGGAAAGGAAAAAGGCCATAAAGATAGGGAAAAGAGAAATAGGTTCATCCACTGATCCAGAACAGCTCAAGCAGCTGATGGTATCCAATCTCTTAGAAACATACCTAAAGGATTTGACTACCGAAACCCCAGAACCTAAACAATCTTTCCCTTCTATATCGACCATTAACATTCCAGAAGATTCTGCTTCTGAGGATGGCATTCCAGAAGAATTTTCATCTTCATCATCCTCATCCAGTGGTTCCATTCCTCCCCTTTACATGGCTGATCCTAATCCGCCACCAGAACCAATGTATGAAGATAGTCCTTCTGAGCCCCAAGTTGTATTTCCAGATCGAGCCCAAACACATTTGTCCCATGCAAATACAGGGTTCTTTTACCCTAGATGATATTCCTTTTTCCAAATGGCCAGATCGATTCCAAGAATTTCATTCATGGCTCATTACCCAGAAATTAACCAGGGATAGCAATTATGACATTCTCCTTGAATTTACTTCAAAATTCACCGGTTCATTAAAAGATTGGTGGAGTTGCATCCTTGAAGCCAATCAGGTTCAGTTCTTGGTTTCGACCAATTTCAAAGATAATATTTCCGCTATGCACAAGTTTTTTTGCGGAAACATGGAGAATACTAAAGAAGCCCAAAGGCGAGAATTCTTTGAAAGAAAATGCTGTTCTCTTTGGCGGAAAGATTTAGATCGCCATTTCCAAGCTATGCACAAGCTTTTCTACGCCTTGGGAGCTGATGAAAGTCTGAAGCAAGTCTTCCTTAACTCCATTCCCAAGGAAATCTCCCAAGTGGTTGAGAAATCCCTTGGCACAAAAAATCTGAAGATTGCAGATGTTACCATTGGCCAACTCCAGCAAGAAATCCATATGGGACTTGAAGAACTTTGTAGTAGGAAAAACTCTTTTCAGCAATTCCTCAAACAAAGCTCACATTTGAACAAAAACTGTTCAAAAGATTATTTGAAGATCAAATGCCCTGGAGAAAAAGATGCTGTTTGTGACCATTGCAAACACAAAAAGAAGAAGCATTTTGGAAAGTATCATCTTTCTGATGGTAACTTTGAGCACAAACGCTTCAAGAAAAGAAGGTTTCTCAGGAGAAAGAGGAAATCCTTTGGTTCAAATTCCTCTGGAAAAAGAAGGTTCTCTACGTCCAAGTCCAAACGTTGTTACATTTGCAACAAAAAAGGACACTTTGCCAAAAACTGTCCACAGGCAAAGCGAAACAACATCAACGTCATCATGCAGATAGAACAACAAACCGGCATATCCCTTGAAGATGATGACTTGGAATCAATATTCTCTATTGATGACGAGCCTTCAGATGAGACAATTTGTCCCATCCCGTATTTTCCACAAGAAGAAGAAGAAGAATATGGTGAGAAAGATCTCTTTCATTTTGCTCCAGAGATACTTTCACAAGATTCATATTATCTCCCACCATATTTTCCTGTGAAAATCCTTCTTTCAAAATACTCAAAACCCATAACAGTCATAGCCATGATAGACACCGGAGCACATGCATCTTTGTTTGACCCAAAAATACTCCCAGATGAATATTGGACACCTCATGTTCGGTATTTCACTTCAGCATCTGGAGACACTTTTTTTGCTAGTGTCAGGTCAAAACCCATTACCATACAATTTTTCCCGCAGTGTTCTATCACCACTAAGGTCCTTGGATGCCCCTTTCCAAACAAGGATCTTATCATAGGATGGGATATTTTATCCCAAATTCCTAAGCTCAAAATCATCAGTGGAAAAGGTCTCAAATTCAAAGGAACTTTCCAAGAATTTACTAGCATTCAGAGGTTCTTTTCCATTGACATCAACATTCTTGATCCTATCATGCAAAGTCTTTTGGACTCTTGTGCGGATAATCACTCAGAGTTCTTGCAAAAATGCCAACATCCACTATGGCAGAACTCTCAGTTTTTTATTCGTCTCCCGTTCAAACAGAATGAAGATATCAACCCGACGAAAGCTAGCCATTCGGGCATGAATCCTGAGCATCTTGCTCTTGCTCAAAAGGAGTGTTCTGAACTCCTACAACAAGGACTCATCGAGCCTTCTGATTCCCAGTGGGCTTGTGAAGCCTTCTATGTTAACAAACGAGCAGAGCAAAATAGAGGAAAACTTCGTTTGGTCATCAATTACCAACCTCTCAATACCTTTCTCAGAGATGACAAATTTCCTCTACCATCCAGAAAATCCCTTTTTGCTAGCCTATCCAAAGCTAAGATCTATTCAAAATTTGATCTTAAAGCAGGATTCTGGCAACTTGGAATCCACCCTGATGATAGATCCAAAACTGGATTCTGCATCCCAAATCAGCACTACCAATGGAAAGTCTTGCCATTCGGGCTCAAAACTGCCCCATCTCTTTTCCAAAAGGTTATGTGCCAAATTTTCAGTCCAATCTTGGACAGTGCTGCCATCTACATAGATGACATATTGCTCTACAGCCCTGATGAGCAATCTCATGCTGACCTCCTTCAAAAATTCATTCGGATTGTTCAGCAGCATGGAATTATGTTATCCCAGAAGAAGATGATAATTGCGCAGCAAAGAATTGAGTTTCTTGGAATGAACCTTGACCAAGGAACATACCAGCCAGGTCCACATATTGCAAAGGAATTACTCAAATTCCCAGAAAAGGAACTTACAGTTAAACAGGTTCAAATATTTCTTGGTATAGTCAATTATATCCGAGATTTTGTTCCTCAACTGTCTAAGCTCCTTATACCTCTTCAAAAAATGCTTAAAAAAGAGGCCCCTCCTTGGGGAAAGGACCAGACTGAAGCACTTGCCAAACTCAAGGAGATCATGCAAGATCTACCTCCTCTTCAGATCCCTTCAACAGGGAAAAGAATTCTCCAAACAGATGCCAGTGATGAATACTGGGCAGCTGTACTATACGAAGAGATTGATGGCAAGCGATACATTTGCGGATACAAAAGTGGTAAGTTTTCTACAGTTGAAACTCACTACCACTCCACTTTCAAAGAAATATTGGCAGTCAAGAATGGGATTAAAAAGTTCGAATTCCATCTTATTGGCCATAATTTCTTAGTGGAAATGGATATGGCTTCTTTCCCTCAAATGGTAAAATTCAAACAGAAGCAAATCCCTCATCCACAGCTTTTAAGGTGGGCAGAATGGTTTTCGAAATATTCTTTTGAAACCAAACACATTGCAGGAAAGAAAAATATTCTTGCTGATTTTCTTTCCAGACCCAAGGCCCCCTTGGAAATCAATATGTATGTAAAAAGAAACCACCGTGGTGAAACATACAGGGTCCAAGACATACGAGATAGACCCAGAATCGAGTATCCTCCTGAGATACGAGCTGCTATCGAGGAGAACATGTTACTCGAAAGAGTTCCCGATTTTCTCCAGTCAAGCGAATACAGCATATTCGCCAACTATGGAGGTCTACTCTTGAAACCTGATGGACTTCATCCAGATATCCCATTCATCCATCCACTCACTTGGAACCCAGAACAGGAATTTCCTAAAAGATTAAAATGGATGTTTTGGTATTTATTTAACCTGTACACATAGCTGTTCAGTTTCCTACTGAGCAAATTTGGCAAGCTCTCACACAAACACTCAGAGCACAAGATCACAGACGCCACAAGTTAAAACATTTGTTTTCATTGTTAAATTGGTTTATGCCCCTTGGTGCCTGGCGTGCTATCTTTGGCACAGAAAACCGACAGGGAAGACCAGAGCCTGAAAGACACACCATTATTCTTTTCCATCGACCATGGATATTCATCCACCCAACAGGAGATCATGGGCGAAGACCATCAAATATAGGAACAAGTTCCTATAGACCTCAGCTTCATCTACAAACACATTATGTGTATGGAACATTTCCAAGGTACATCGCCTCTGACCCACAATCCTATAGAGAACTCCAGAGAGTTTTGTGCCAAGCAAATCGCACAATCCCTCCAGAAGTCTGGCCATCACACTCAGATAACGTTTCATGGGATGCTAATAATTCTAAAGAGTCAGTCCGAGAAGCTCTAGAATTCTACCGACTTGGACATCCTGAAGAATTTCCATCATCATCAGGCACCCAGCCAGATCCAGCTAGCACTATTTTTCAAGACTCCCAAGACCCATGGGCTGCTTATGGACCATTCTCTGACCCATTCCATGCAAGCTCCTCAAGGCCACCTCACTTGGTGGAAGAAGAAATTGAAGCCTTAATCAGAGACTTCAAAAGACAAAAAGACGGCCCAGCCTTCTACCTTGGCGAATCCTCCTCCACACATGTGGAAGAAGCTGACCTCTCTCTATCACAAATCAATACAGATTTGCAACCTTATCTTAACCCGGATAATTGGCCCCAGCCAATAATACCGCGTGAAGAGACTCCGCCCACACCACCAAGAGATTCCCCTGCATATCTACCCTACTGGGAACGAATCATGAGCACTGCCACCATAGATCAAACAGATGATCATGGAACAAGACAAGATAGTCCTGAAGACTCGGATGACTCTCATGACAACACTGAAGAACCCATCAACCGAGACTATAGGGATTAGTATAAGGACTAGAAAGTGTGTGTACAAATGTGTTAAGTGTGTCTTATGCTTTAGGTATGCTTTCGGCCGACATCACGGACCGAGTACTGTAATGTACTGTAGCACTGCACTGTCGCAGTCACAGATTGTACTACAAGTACACTGTTTTGCACTGTGCAAACAGTAAAGTACTGTAGCAAGTCACTATAGCACTGTAGCAACAGTAACTTGTACTCGTCTATATAAGGCGAGATATGTTGCGTGAAGAATAAGATCCGGAGATCAAAGTTTGAAAACCCTCTCTCTACCTCATGTCTTTCTAAACACTCCCTTTCTTCTTCTGAGCCTGGTAAAAGCCTCTAGGAAATGCAGCTTCGTCTGGTTCTCACATGGGCTGAAGTTCTTGGTTTCCGCTGGCTAAGGCATTCGTGAAAGTCCCTAAAAGGCAGACCCTTCAGGCTCGAGCGTGGTCGCTCGCCGCATGGGTAGCATAGCTGGGATGAACGGTGTTCTTACTCTAGTTGAAACAGGAATCAGACCGCACCTGTAGAGAACCGAGACTCAATCTTTCCTTACACAAGGAATTAAGACTAGATTTATCGTAGGAATGTGACGCCCTAGGCATGTCACATGTGAACACATACTAAAATTTTCCTTTCTTTCTTTTATGAGCATACTAAAATGTAAACACAACATCCATCAACAAACACAGGCATGTAATCTAATGCACCTTGATCTTATTGTACATAAGTTATATCATAACATATTTCATATGAGTGTTGCTAGCCTGTGATATGAGATAAGAGATTATAGTTTTCTTTCCTCCTCGTGGACTACATCACGACAGGTCAATTCTATGGTCATCAATACACAAAAATGAGTAGGAAGATCAACCCCATCCAATGAACTTGGAAAATAATACAACAGTGAGCTCAAACCTAATAAGCAAAATCTATAGCTCTAAGACGAGAACCTATTGCTTGACCCGAGGGTGACAGGAATCGATAGCCGGTCAATAGCAAAGTCAACTCAAGTATTATGCAGCTAATGCAAAGGATGCTCGCTTCAACTTATGCCATACCAAGCCTCATGACTCCTATATATATACCACATAAAAGAAACATCATGCAAGGACATGCTATATGCAATAAGGATTCAATCATCCCTCCGATTTCATTTAGAGGCTCCCAACTACAATCGAGACTTCCGTATATTCGATAATAGAAGTATCGCACGTCGTGGATCCCAAAAATATCTGACTCGAGGTCCCCTCGTCCCATCGACAAGGCATCGCCCATTCTCGACAGCATCGTGAAACTATACCTGAGGCATTCTTACATCCTCAAACAGGGGCATCTCGACTACATTCTCAACGACATCTGACTTCTCACGGAGTAGACGTCTATTTACACATCCCTACATCATCCATCAGGGGCATCCCGACTATACTCGAGGTGACATATCATTCCTCACAAATTAGAAGTCAATATATGCACATGCCACAAGCAAAATAATATCATACATACATGCATGATCATGCACCAAATGAACATCAAACCACATCCAATATTAACATCTTTTATACATTCCAACATTTATACCTCCTTTTTCAGTGTGCTTGGTCCATTCCTGCCCCACTTGCCATCCTATAAGCTTGCCAAAAGCCGCTCTTTGTTTGGGTCCTCTTGCCTTGGGGATGACTCCCCGCTCTTATTAAATTGAGTTGATATAGGCCCACTAAACGGATTTCATTTCATTCCCCTTTGCCATTCTGAATGTATGTTAGGAATCACTCCTTATCCGAGGCCTCTTGTCCAAGAGATGGCTCCCCACCCTCATCGAATCGAGTCACAACAGGTCATCAACCTTCACTTGATTCATCCCCAAATCACACACTTACGAAAGGAGTCTTACTGGTCTTGTCCTATAGTAAGCCTCATGTTTTGTAGGTGTCCCGCTTGACTCATTTTCGTGTTGACTTGTTTTCGAATCTCATACGGAAACAATGACATGATCAAACTATACAAAACTAGTATATGGGCAACCTAGTCAAGATACAATTCATGCATTGTACGATAACGCATCACACAACACCAATTCATGCATTCATCAAATCAAAAGCACTACACGGATTAGTTTGACTTAATTTATAGAGAGTTCACTTACTTTTACGACTCTTCATTACAAATTTTAATGCATGCATGTATTATCGTGATAAGTGGAACATGACCGAACTCCAATTCAAGTATTTACCCAATCAAGAACACTAAGCGGATCAATCTGTCTTAATTCTAGAGAGCTTGCTTACTTCGAGTGTTGTTGCCTAAACATGCTTACTTGTATGCAACGGGAGCGAGCGGCTCTAAGGTGTGAAGTTCTCCCTAAAATGAGAATGAGAAGGTAATGGCCTATTTTTATTTTAATGAGGGACACGATATATATTTAAATATTTTTATCATGATAAAACAATTTTTCATATCGTAATCTTTTATAAAATTTACGAATTAAATTATTGATTTTTCATGCGCGCCAGGAAAGAATCGTCATCCCGAGTCGGCGCGCTCCAGCCACATGAGCTTCGCGGAGTCAGCAAACAGTCCGAAGCTCTGCTCCTGCTCCACTCATCATCCATGGCGTTAGCCGTTGCTTCTTCCTCGCTGTTGACCCCCCCAACCAGGTCGGGCTCGCTGGCTCCTTTCATTCACCGCTTAGCGCTTGGCCCTTTTGAGTTCTCGTTCTTTAACCGAGCCTTTCCCGACGAGTGTACGAGTCGATTCTTAGTGTCGAGTCAATTTCAGCGACGCCTTGTGATTTGGTTACAGGGAACGCCCGAGTAAATGGTTACCCGGGAAAATTGCGGCCAGTGCGAGCTCGCCGGTGAGGACTCGCGTGAAGGCGACGAAAGGGGTCTCGAGCGTTTGTGAGCCGCTTCCTCCTGACCGCCCTCTCTGGTTTCCTGGTAGCTCGCCTCCTGAGTGGCTTGATGGCAGGTAATTTCACTCTTTTGGGACATCAAGAAGAAAGCATTTATGTCAGAGTCTAAGTAACGAGTTTGCTTTACACGGCTTCATGACTGTATTGGACTAGGATTTGCTTGTCTTTTATTATTCTGTACATGCATTTTGTGACATTGGCTAGAAGCGAACCAAGTGCAGGAATTTGCATGTCCTGTGTCGCCTAATCTTTTCGCTATTGTTTTTGTTCGCTTTATTGTTTTGACATATGTAGAAGCTTCCATATGATTACTATTGCGTAATGGAGACATGACACGGTTCATGATAATTTCATTGCAGCCTTCCAGGAGATTTCGGCTTTGACCCGCTTGGTCTAGGTATGAATTCGTATTGGCCATGGTTTCTCACATAAAATATACACCGACTTTAAGAGCAGTCTGGAATGGGGAACCGAATGATGGAAGTCATGTAAATCTCTTTAGAGAAGCTTCATGCTTGGGGACTGTATTAAGTACAAGCCTGTGACAGACTTTTGAAGCTTCATGCTTGGGGACTGTATTAAGTACAGGCTTGTGACAGACTTCAAATTGTTCAAGAAAGTAGCTTTTGGCTGAAATGTACTCTGATGCGGGGCTTTCATGTTGTGGCACCCATGAATCTAGCTAAATCTCATCTTAGATTATCAATTATGAAGAAAGTGGGATATAAAATGTATTTTCTTTGAGCGGTCATCTTGGAGTCGTCTGACACATATAAACACTCACCTTCAATTAAATTCCATAATTCCCAATAGTGTTTCTATCTGTATTATCCATATTAATGCATCGGCTGGTGTAGGGTCGGATCCAGATTTGCTTAAGTGGTTTGCACAAGCCGAACTGATGCATAGCAGATGGGCAATGCTTGGGGTGGCTGGAATTCTGATTCCTGAATTGCTGGAAAGATTAGGCTTCATAGAAAACTACTCATGGTACAATGCCGGCACTCAAGAATACTTTGCTGATACCACAACCTTATTCGTGGTGCAATTAGCCCTGATGGGTTGGGCAGAGGGAAGAAGATGGGCAGATATGATTAAGCCGGGCAGTGTCGACATTGAGTTCAAGTTCCCAAACAAAAAGAATCCAAAGCCTGACGTTGGTTATCCTGGTGGTCTTTGGTTTGATCCAATGATGTGGGGGAGGGGTTCTCCAGAGCCCGTCATGGTATTAAGGACCAAGGAAATAAAAAATGGACGCTTAGCGATGCTAGCATTTGTGGGGTTCTGGTTCCAAGCCATTTACACAGGCGATGGACCCATTGAGAACTTATTGAATCACATTGCAGACCCTGGTCACTGCAACATTTTTTCGGTATAGTCTCATCTGATCTACTTCAATTTCCATGGACTATGCTGGTTAGACCGTATTTATAGAATGCATAACAGTTTTTCAATTATTATGAGCCTCAAGAAACGATGTTTTGCTGCAGGCTTTCACATCTAGTTGATGATATGCAGATGAAGGATTGATTTTGGGAAAAAAGAGAGACATTGGCAAGATATTGCGGCCGAAAAGTCCATGCCTCCATGGCATTATTTCTGTCGTTTCAGTAGACTTGAGCAGAATCTCTGTAAATACCAGGAATTCCAACTTGATTTCTATTCTCGATCAATATAATTCCATTCATCTTTTTGTTACACACTTCTTTGTATAAGTGGCTGATCCTGCTCATGGTACTGCATTCTATGGCCCGTTTGCAAGTTTTATCTCTGCAAAGCCATTCAGTGCCGGTAATTCTCAGTGTAAATATAAAGCCAAAGATCCATCGAGGTCATCGTGAACACCAGTTTGTCGAGGACATGGAATCCTTTGAAATGGTACTTGCGGAGTCTTGTTACCGGGGCAATGTATATTCGAGGGATTAAACCTTGCTGAGCAATAATTGAGCAGGAATGCTAAAAGCTTGTGTGGTTGTTTGCCACGTTCCTACGGGTAGATGCTTTCTCTCGGAGCTGACCTGGTCAAGAGACGGTGATGATTTACCTCTCTATATAGATCCCTCTTCTATTTTGTCCTTCCAATCCTATTTTTAGAATTTTATGGGGATTTGCCAATTCCATCCACCAAGATTGACATGTTTCTGCAATACCAAATCAATCAAAATAATCTGTCAAAGCAGCCACAGAGACAAACTCTGTCACCCGAAAGAAGAATTATGATTCCAAATTTTCTCCTTTATCAAACATCATGATAAGTATAATGTAACAATAGTTCAATCCTGTATAACGTGCATTTTTGCGCAACAGCAGCGAGATTCATCTGGAAATGGCTTTTGCTGCTGTTTTCCCTGTCCTCCTCTCCCTCCTCATCTCCTTCACAACATTGTCTCTGTCCGCACCCGAAGATGTTCTTCTCCAATTCAAGAAGTCTTTAGGGAACGCCGATGCTTTGGATTCATGGGCTTCTGGATCGCAACCGTGCAGTGGTTGGACCGGCATCGTTTGCTTTGACGGAATCATCACAGGGCTCCATCTTTCTGGCATGGGACTGTCCGGAAAGATTGACATCGATGCATTGCAGAACTTGCAAGGCCTCAGGACTCTCAGCTTCACGAACAATTTCTTCGCAGGTCCAATGCCAGAATTCTATCGCCTGGGTGCGATAAAGTCCCTGCTGTTATCCAGGAACCAGTTCTCCGGGGAAATCTCGAGCGACTTTTTTCAGCACATGGCGTCTCTCAAGAAGATCTGGCTCTCTAATAACAACTTCTCAGGGAACATACCGGAGTCCCTGATGCAACTCTCTAACCTTATGGAGCTTCATCTTGAAGGGAACGAATTCTCAGGACAAATTCCTGTGATTAAGCACGAGAAGCTCATTTCCCTGGACCTGTCGGACAACAAGTTGGAGGGTGAAATCCCGGAAATTTTGTCAAAATTCAATTCCAAGTCTTTCGAAGGGAATCCTGGACTTTGTGGGAAGCCACTTGACAAAGTCTGCCCTGACAAAGAAACGCCTAGGACAGAGGCAGTATCCGTCAAACTGCCTCCGCCGCCTCCACCACCTCCACTGCTCAATGAAGAGAAAAGCAGCGAAGGCCTCAGCATGGTTCTTTGGACAGTGGCGGGATTAGTGGCTGCCATGGTTCTTCTGACCGCTATAGTTTCTTCCAGGCGTAGAAGGGATGATGATTTCAGCATTTTAGGGAAAGAGAAGGTCCGTGAGGCCGTACAAGTGCCCAGCCCGGGGTTGAAGCCCATGAGGACGGAGTCTAGCAAGAAAGGCAGTGTGTCGAAAAGAAAGGCTCAGAGCAGCAAGCACGGCTTGGGCAATCTCGTGATGCTGAGCGATGGGAAGGGTGAATTCGGATTGGCTGATCTAATGAGGGCCTCTGCGGAGGTGCTCGGAAATGGCGGGTTGGGTTCTGCATACAAGGCCGTGATGTCGAACGGCTTGTCTGTAGTGGTGAAGAGGATGAGGGAAGTGAATGCTTTAGAGAAAGATGAGTTCGATGCTGAGATTAGACGTTTTGCTAGACTACGGCACCCAAATATACTGCCACCACTGGCCTACCATTATAGGAGAGACGAGAAGCTCTTGGTTTCGGAATACCTTCCTAAGGGCAGCTTGTTATACATATTACATGGTATGCTGTAAGGAGCATATTTTCTTTTGCTAGTTTTGGAAATGACATTTTGAGGAGCACATTGTTATCATAACATGTTAATATTGAGGAGATGAAATATTTCCTGAAAAATTCAACTTATGTTATACGATCCCCTCAAACTGGTGATGAAATCTAATGTGATGTTTTGCTGATTTATGATATCACATGTTTTGATTCTTCAGGTGATCGTGGAATTAGTCACGGTGAGCTAAATTGGCCAACCCGCTTGAAGATCATTCAGGGAGTTGCGAGCGGACTAGCTTTTATCCATTCAGAGCTTGCATCCTATGACCTGCCTCATGGAAACCTCAAGTCAAGCAACATTCTTCTGAGCTCAGATTATGAGCCATTGCTTAATGACTACGGCTTCCATCCTCTGATCAACTCCTCTCGAGCTGCCCAAACCTTGTTTGCATATAATGCGCCGGAAATTTCACAGCAGAGGAGCATCTCACCGAAGTGCGATGTTTATTGTCTTGGATTAATCATCCTCGAAGTCCTCACGGGGAAGTTTCCTTCTCAGTATGTCAACAGCGGGAGGAGCGGAACTGATGTTGTCGTGTTGGTTCACTCAGCGATCTCAGAGGAAAGGGAGGCTGAAGTCATTGATCCAGAGATTGCGGGTTCAACAGAGTCAAAAAGCGAGATGCTGCGGCTCCTTCATATAGGAGCTGCCTGCACAGAGAAGAACCCTGATCATCGGCTTGACCTGAGAGAAGCAATAACAAAATTGGAAGAGTTACAAGTGAGTCAATTTCGCTTCTAGACTCCATGTGCAATTGATAATCTTAGTTTTTGCAGGACAGAACGTCTTGAATCTGCTAGTTCCTTGATCAAGTGCCGTAACGGATTCATCAACGCTTGGAATCAGCCACTCAATGCTTAGGCCAAGATTCACTGATTGTATCACCCTTTCCCGAGGAAAAGGGAACGTTGAGAGTGGCTTTGAAGGCGAGGCTCTTGGCTACTTTTCACATATAGACTAAAGCTCGAATCTCAATCTTTGATTCGAACTTATTTTTGCACGGTCATTACCCTTCCATAGTAGGGAAGTTCAGTGTCAAAAGCATCACTGCTTGACTACCAGGAGAAGGATTTCTTCGTCAAGCCTGTGCTACAAAGAGATTGTGACTGAGGATTGAGTCCCTGAATGGAATGTCGATAAGCATTATCTTGACTGCCCTCGAATGTAGATTCTGCAGTGGACAGCTCTTCTCTCTTGTTTGTACAGTGTACGGATATTTCTCTTTTACCTGAGAAGTATATTGGTTTTCCATGGGATCTCTGGCCACGTTGTCCCATGATTAGTCCTAAAAAAATTTCTCACAGTTTTGCTCACTCTTCTTTCATATCCTGTCAATTGTTTCGGGATTAAAAAAAAGAAGGGAACTACTGCCAAGGAAAATGGGTTGCCCCATGATGGTTTTATCATCTTAAATGTTGCATGATTACAAGGAACACGACTGAATTCGATAGTAACTGCAATATCATATTTTATAACATGAAATCTGAACAATTTATAAAACGTTTCAATTTACATTCATTTAAAACAAAAAAAAAAGAACGGTATTGCAAGATCCTTTAATCAACAATCAAATAGGTAACTCATCATATCAATGTTTGGCATGCAAATACTTATACCAGAATAGAATGATTCCTTTTATCAACAATCAGAACAGGTAACTCATCACATCGGATGTTTGGCATGCAAATATTTATCCCAGACTAGAAAGACCAATGACAACATAAAACCTGGACGGACGTGGGAACTTGAAACTGAGCGGGCCTGGACCACCTAAAAAGAAGCCCACCAAGCCCGCTCAAAAGTCCGACAGGCCTGGACCGAGTTGATTCTGGAATCAGCATGCGATTGGTGGCCTCACCTTAATCCTTTTGACAATCGCTGCTCCTGAATCTGCTTCAACGTTCCATTCAATTCAATACTCACCCACCACAGTCAACACCCAGAAACAGTGTCATTGCGTAGCTCTCCTTTTCTTTCTGGGTTGGTATATGTCAGTGCTCGCGAAACGAAATATACCAGAGAGAGAAAAGGAAGCCCAGTAATGGATTCTGCAACAACGTCGCGGATTGTGGAGAAACTGAAGCTCACGCCCCACCCAGAAGGTGGGTTTTACTCCGAGACCTTCAGGGACACTTCTGTTCTTCTCTCCAAATCTCAGCTTCCACCTCAATGTAAGTTCTTGATCGTGCACTCGAGATCTACAGCTTTGCAGCTTCCCAATTTCAATCTTTTTCTTCTTCTTCTTCTTTTTCGAATTGAATTTAGTTATTTTATTCTGTTTTGGATCATTGTATCTGTTTAGATGGTGTGCGATGAACTGCGGATGTTGATGATTAGCTGATGTGGGATTTATTGTGCTAAAGTTGTGATTATTATTATTTTTTTATAAATGAACGTCTAGTGATCTGAGTGATGCTACTGTGGACTTATCCATCTGGGTATCGGATGTGAGTGCCATATCAGGGAGGAAAACAAATTTGTGATTCGGGAGTAATATCCAATATCTGATTAGGGTTGCAGTCAAATCAATGGTCTAAATTACTGATATTTCTTTGTCCATGCTCCATGTTTTTTGCCAGTTATTTGCCAGTGAGAGACCACGTCAATGCCAGGGAATCATGAAATGCAGTTGCTTTTGTTTACTTCCCTCTTTTTCTCATTACAAATGTATTGAATACTTTCGAATCACTTATCCCAGACAAGGTTGATCGACCTGTGAGCACATCCATCTACTTTTTGGTGCCGGCAGGGAGCGTGTCGCTCCTCCACCGAATACCTTGTGCCGAGACCTGGCATTTTTATCAGGGAGAACCTCTCACGGTACGGCTAAATTCTTTTTTGTCATATCTTTGAATAGGAATGATTTGCGTCAGCTTGCCTCTACTCTTGATTGAAAGAAATCCCACGGCAATTGCTTCACTTCCTTAGAATATTGGTAATTAGCTATCAGCTGACAGGAAAGATAAAGAATTTGCACAAAACCCTTTTTGCAGATATTGGAGTTGAATGAGAAAGATGGAAGTGTCAAATTAACCTGCATCGGATCCGACCTGGTTGGAGACAATCAGCAACCACAGTACACAGTGCCTCCAAATGTATGGTTTGGTTCATTTCCGACGAAAGACTATACCATCTCTCCAGATGGCTCCATGCTCAAAGCTGCCCCAAGGGATGCGGAGAAACACTACTCTCTGGTGGGTTGTACTTGCGCGCCGGCCTTTCAGTTCCAGGACTTTGAGTTAGCTAAGCGGTCCGAGCTTCTTTCTCAGTTCCCCAACTTGGAGCCTATCCTCTCTATTCTCACCCTGCCTGATTGAGGATTCACTTCCCATTTTGTAACTTGTTTAGGTGTTGGGTACATCTCTGGCGTACGTATGGAGCTGTTGAATCTCTCCTTGAGCATAAAATAAATGGCAACTTGCACTAATTATGTTACATAATGAGGAGATGATATGTTTTCATACATTTGCTACTCGATATAATATATGGATCTTGCTTCTCAGACAGTCATTTTGACGCGAGATTACATTTTTCTCTCATGCTATGCTAAGTGAATTGCATGGCTCTGTTCAGCTGTATATCCCTATATTGGTTTGTAAATTCATCAGCTATGACTCGTGTCGCAGCTATATGGTCTTGGGACATTGATCTGTTAGTCGCAGTCCTTTTGATCATGGATGGTATAAACATTACAGATCGGCACATACATAATCAAAAACCCTCGGTTCTTTAGCAGAGCATTTGCTGGTAACTTAGGAAAGAAAGTCCATACCAGTAAAGCGTGCTGCACCAAGACCAGATCTGAACCTCCCATGCAGAATTTCACTTGCTGACAACGACAATGATCAGAGTCTGTCAAAAACAAGTACAGTATCTTCGATGTATAAGGCTATCTGCTTGATGAGTACATTGAGCAGGAATTATCCCATGTTTTTGCTATACAGAGTCATTGATCATGCAGTGAAAGAGAAAAAGCCTTGATAGTTCACTTTGTGCTCTTTAGGGGAAAAAGAAACAGCAGAAATGAAGGAAAATCTGGTTTAGTTAATATATGACACCCCAGCCCATCACTCCATATATGGTTTACATCTAAGCTACGTGAGCCATGTATATCCATCATTCCAGCTCAAGAAACTCCATTCTTCTCATCATGGAAACCTTCAGATCGATAGCCTCTCTCTCTCTGCTATTTGAGCCTGAGGAAGAAAGGACATCACTTACGATTGCTCATTCATGCTAGGAGCAACGACTTTCTTCATTGTCAAGTAACGGAACAGAACAAAATTCACACAATGGTATGACGGGACATAAAGAGTGCAAGACTACAAATTTGTGCAGTTTTCATTTTCGGTGCAAACATGTACTCTTCTTAAAACGAACCGAGACGCTTCAAACTAAATCTCATGGACAAATGAGACATGAGGAATTTTGTAACCTTTTTAATCTTCCAATAAGCTTTGGTCGTGTGAAGAGGAAGCTCTTCTTTCTTGGAGTCCTATAAGGTGAGTGGCAAAATGAAGAGAGATTTTAGAACACGCCATAAAAGGACTAGAAAGAGGTAATCAGGCAATTTTCCTTCTACACCATCACAAACTAGCGACTGGACAGTGACCACCACCTAGTTTATGGAGATAGCATTAGGAAGACGCGGCATTCTGATGCTAAACTTCTTGAAGAACTTAAAACCGACAAAGAGAAACGACATTCATGTGCATAACACTTTGCGCAGGTTACAGAAACAATGTTAAAAAGGAATCAAAATTTTTACGACACAGAATGTTCTCCATCTCTTGCATCTAGAGAACTGATTTGGAAAATAACTACGAGCAATTTAAACTTTGAATTTTATGACTGACAGAAGTTAGGATTGCTGGATCTCCTGCAACTATCAATGACATTTTCCCGGCTGGAACTTTCATTTTCTTATTAACTATTATTTCTCTATCAGTTAATGTCTTTGGCAGAGTAATGGACCGCATGTTGGCAAATTGACAAGGCACTGCCAACATATCTTAGTCAACATTACTATGATAATTGTAATTCCTACGACCTCACTAATAAAACAAAATTGGAGTTTTTGAGACTAATAATTAGGTAATTATGTTGGATATATCTCTCTTCTCGGTGATGTAAGTTGTAAGATGAGAAAGATGCAGATCAGAATGGCAAGGTCTTCGCCTCGAAAACCAACGTGTCGAGTGCACAAGCGTTTGGAAAACTGAACTTTGAGAACGTGTCAACGCCATATGTCTAACTCACCATCAGCCACTGCAGCCCTCACTTTGCCACTTTGGCCTCTTGCTTCACCTTCGTCGTCTTCTTCTACACGCTCCAAACCTTCTAAGCCACGGTCATCAATGGCACGTTCTCTCCAGGAGTTCGACACTCATTTGGACGCTGCTTCCCCAACATCATCATGCTTTGAAGGTTCTTTCTGGTTTCTCTTTCCTTCAATGAAGCGCAAACATGCCTATGTTCTCATGATTTTTCTAGTCTCTTTACAGTTCTTATGGTTTCGAAAATCACGAGTGCACCAAGTGAGCGCAAGCCCCACGTCCAAAAAAGTGTTCCTGAGTTACGTGATGCAAGTTTACGCGATGCGACGTAATTTTGCTCACTTCTTTGGTCTTCGTCAATTGCATAATTGAAGCAATCTTCTCGCGGTTGATTACACTGCGATTTTAATGAGTTTTCCTGAGGGAGAATGGACAACGCTGAGTGTATCATTTGAAGTTTTATATGGTCTGGCGATCGTGGAAGGAATTCTCCGCATTCTTCATCAAATGAGACTATGCCTACTACACGTGCCATTTACGCCGGATTGGGTCGGACAGGCCAATTGAAGTTTCAAATAATGAACAAACGGAGCAAAACACGTCTGGTTTTTTTTAGTACCACAGAGGAATCTCTGCTTTGAAGAATATTATAGATAGATAGATGCGTATCTAGGAGTTCGGTTCATGTACTAGTAACTCTCAAGCAAGCGTGTCCTGAATTGATAGCCCTCTGCGAAAATGCTTTTTCTTCAAAATGAAATTTTCATGTATAATCTCGTCATGAAACAGGTTAAGAGTGCACTCGTTGATTTCCCTTCAAAGGTGGAAGTCGGAAGATGTCCAAAAGATGGAACCCACATATTCCTTGGCCTTGGGGAACGTTTATGGTGATCTCTATAAACCGGCGGTCATCATCGCAGCATGCTTTGTACTTGTAGCATTGGTCCTGTCCCTTTTTCTCTTATTCCAGCATCTGAAGTACTACACCAATCCCTCTGTAAGCTTTCTTCTCCTTTATATAATGTAATTGATCGGTCTGACTCAGTGATAGGGATGAGTTGAACTAATTGGGTATCGTCTATGTATACCTTGATATTCTTAGTCGTATTGTCGAAATGATACTGCAAACAAGCAGTCAGATTGCCCATTAAATGTCCTGATCGTTAACTTAATCATTGGGTGTCAACTGTTTCTCTATTATGATGGAAAGACTTTTCATGCTTTAGTGTTGGAATAAATGTACACTAAAATTATTTTGCTCTGATCCAATTTTAGGAACAAAAGTGGGTAGTTGCGATCCTTTTCATGGTTCCAGTCTATGCAAGCGAATCGGTAAGTTCTGTCTTTGAAGTCTTTCTAATGTCATTCTCCCCTAGAGCCCATCGAGTGACATTTATCTGAACAGGGGTTCTTCTCCTCAACAGTTCCCAGGCACCCTGCGTCACCAAAAATTAATTTCTTCCGTTTAATGTGAGAACCCGCATTGTATTTCAATAAGAAAAACTTTAAGAAAGATTATATCTTGAGTTCTGTACAAGGTTCCTTTAATTTAAAAGAAAAAAAAGGGAGGAGAGATGTTGTGATACCCTGCTTCAGCCATGGGTTTATGGCTTGATTTATGAATCTTTGACATTGATCCAGTCTAACCAGTTTGCTTTTCTTCGGCAGATTATATCATTGTGGAACCCAAATTTGTCTCTCGCGTGTGACATATTGAGAAACTGCTATGAAGCATTCGCTTTGTATTCTTTTGGAAGATACTTGATCGCTTGTCTGGGTAGGCTACTGTCGGTGCACTTAAACTTGGAAAAAGTTTTCTTATATCATCTAGACCTGCTAGTGCAATTCAATCTGTTTCTTGCTGGAGATTTTGTTCAGTGGTCTGAATATATGCCAATGAAGACAAGTGTCACTTCATAAGCTCATGCATTAGTTTTTCACGCTAGGTGGTGAGAGAAAAGTGATCGAACTTCTTGAAGACGAATCGAGGAAATTGCTCCAAAAACCACTCCTGGACCACACAAACGCGAGTCCAAAGAAACAAGGAAGCAGAGTTTGGAATTTCATCTTTCAACCATGTGTTCTTGGAGAAGATCTGCTCACCATCGAGAAATTTGGTCTCGTGCAGTATGTGAGTAACTCATTTAAACCATTGCATTAGGACTTATCATGACAGTTTCTAACATGTTTGATGTTGTCCAGATGATTCTGAAGACAGTATGTGCATTTTTAGCACTTATTTTGGAGCTCCTTGGTGTCTATGGTGATGGTGAATTCAAATGGAATTACGGGTATTAAGAAGGTTTTTTCACTTTAAGTATATTCCATTGCCAGACATCCCCGTCATCCTTGTCTCTCTTGCAGGTATCCCTACATGGCGGTGGTACTGAACTTTAGCCAGATGTGGGCATTATTTTGCCTTGTTCAGTTCTATAACGCGACTCATGAGAGACTTAAATCAATAAAGCCGCTGGCTAAGTTCATCAGCTTCAAGGCTATTGTATTTGCCACTTGGTGGCAAGGCGTGGGGATTGCACTTCTATGTACCTTTCATGTTCTGCCTAAGGAAGGAAAGCTGCAAAATGGATTGCAGGATTTTCTCATCTGCATAGAAGTAAGTCCGAGCTTCTTTCAGCCAAGGAAGAGTCACCAAGAGCCAAAGCACTAGTCACCTGCACACTTGAATTTTGTCTGCTTTTGACCATCGATTCCCTATCGTTTTCATGGATGGATATCATTTTACTTGCTTGGGTAGACCGCAATGTTGCATATGGTTGGTTGTTTTAAGATTACAAGGGTGTGAATTGATGTGAAGCTATTGACAGATGGCAATTGCAGCTGTTGCTCATGTTTTTGTCTTTTCGGTAGAGCCCTACCGTTATATCCCAATCGCTGAAAGCCCGAAAGTCACTACGGAGAAGACATTCACCAAATTAAAGTTGGAAGAGGGTGATGAAGAGAAACCGACTGTGGTTGAGCAGACTGACTCGAAGGTGGAGGTTCCTGGTACTAGCGTCACCGAGAGTGTCCAGGACATTATTGTCGAAGGCGGTCACCGCGTAAGCTTGCATCCCACCTGTAGTGTGAAATCTCGTTTTTACAAATTTAAAGTCCTAAGGAATTGGCTTGATTTCACTTGATCATTGCCCGTAAGTCTTAATTTATCCATTTATGTGAAATGTTGTTTTTTAAAAACAGGTGGTGAAGGATGTTGCGCTGACGATAAATCAAGCAATAGAGCCAGTTGGAAAGGGGGTGGCCAAGATCCAGGAGACGATCCACCAAAGAGCAGAGAAGTCAGATGAAAGGGATGGACAAATGGAAGAGGTAGAGGCCAAGGAACGTGTTGAACTCGAAGGCGCGGAGAGTGAAACTGTTGTCAGCATAGAAGAGAGAGCAGTCAAATGATTGATTGCAACCTAGAGCAGGACAGGCCGGAGAGCAGTTTTTGACTTGCTAGTTCTTGGAACGTGTTGTCTTGATTTTGAGTTGAGCAAGTAAACGCTGCTTGTACGCTGGTCCTTTTCTGTTCTGCGCCATTCGATGAACGGTCTTTTCACTTTCCTCTGAAAGGATACGACAAGCTGCGTCCTTGAGCCAGTGAACATGTCCGAATTCTAGGACGCTAATATCGATTTATATGAATCCGACCATGAGGATCGAGCAACGAAAACAATCGTTTTCATGTTCCTGTCCATGTCCCACCACTATAATCTGCAAAAAAGAAGGCGCACATTGACTAGGCAACCATGCTTCGAAGGGTAGGGGAGTCATCAAGGTCCCTTGAGGTTATCAATTCACTATTCTAGGAACGTCAGATCCTACTGCATTTTGTTGGATTCTTCACACACGTCGTACCTCACAAATACTTTTAAAAGTTTTCAATAATGATCCAACAATCATCAATCACCAAGGAATGGGTCCTCGGGGATGTATAGAAGTGCCCCGGAGTGTACATGGTATTATTTGCTGTTGAGCCTAGTGCAGAGAGTGGACAGATCACGAATGCTCGCATATATTCAATAAAAGACCAAATGGAAAAAGATTATCGTCAATACATGCAATCTGCTTCTGCTTTGACCCCCTGAAAAAGGTATATTCTCAAGGAACTTAATCTCGCTGCATAATCTCAACAATGAACAGACGCCAAATTAAGCTGGAGGATCTTAAGGTACAAAACTGACAAAACTGAAAATCGATCTTCTTCATGGCCCCTTGCTCCACTGTCGTTTGTCTTCGTTGTAAAGCAATTCAGGAACCATTCAGTATCGAGAAACTGGTTCTTGTAATGCCAATCCTCTTGAGAATAGTTGTGCTACCTGCTGTGGCCAATGCATCAGCACAAGATTGAAGGCGTCGCAGTGGCTTCTTCAGAAGGTGGCTTCTTCAGAAGGCTGTACAGAGTGTCAAGATTTCCTGTCTAAATTTGAGCAAAAAGAAGTTCATTCCATGTGTCGGGAACGCCGGGCAGACACCAATGCAAGCAATCCTGTACTCCTGGCGTGCCCTTAATGCTGAATCGGGAAATGTGACCTTCATCTCTAACCTGTGACAGTGCCGTTATGTCCAAAAGACGAACTTTTGTCCCCCTTACTGCACTCTCCGCACCAACATCGCTCGATTCATCCTGTAACACTTCCTTGCCTATAGACATGGGCATTTCATTGTTGCAGCTCCCTCCTGTGTTCCAATCCCCGTTCACAAAATGCCTAGGAGAGATGCTCCGATAGAATGCCTTAAGATGAGGGTATCTTGGGAGTTGTGAGTTTACCCAACTCACAACGCTGTGGATGGTCAAGTTCTTCGCACGACCAATTTCTGCAATCTTTTTATTGGTGTTGCGCGCACCACCCACATACATTATCCATCGATTAGCATTGAGCTTACCTCGGTTCCAGTGATGGCCGGTGTTAAGAACAAGAACATCAAATCTATGGATAAAATTTCGCAAGAATGCTGGTGGCCGATCTAGGTGCATGGCGTATTCAGTTGCTGGATTTGTTTTATTCAGTGGTTCTAGATCACACAAGCTGGCGGACCAATAGTAAAGGACTGTGGTGTTGGTGCTTGGGAATCGGTACACCCACCCATCAGGGCGGACTGCACCTTTTCGTTTCACCAGTCCATACTCTCTTCCAACATCTAAGACATCAGGCCTATCCTTACCACCAGTGATCATGCACATTAGCGACTGAAATTGCTGCCGACCCAGTGAATCTCCAACAAAGGCCAAGGTCTTGTCTTGCATCCTGACAGGAACATAAATGGAAACTTGGGATGGAAATCCGGTGAAGTCAATGATATATGACACAACAGGATAGTCACAAGGCAGGACTCTTGCGCCACACTATAAACATGCATCAAATCCTACTGTGCTGAGTCTTTCTTTATACTATACTTCTTAAAATAAAAGCAAACAACTTCTTGGGGCATTGAATGATGATCAGGAAAACAAATCCAACAAAAGATGGTCAGAATAGAGCCTAAATTCCTTTTCTTCATAAAGTGATCAAGAAAGTACTGCAGCACAACCCCAAATTGAGAACTGACAACATTGTTCAAAAAGGGTATGTCAATCGCAATTACTAGTGAGGTCAAGAATAGCTATGACCCTTATCACAAGAGCTGACAGCAATTCTTAACATGCAACAACCTTATTTTGAGAAAGACACTCGATAAAGTTAGGTTACAAATCTATCTGAATGAGAGTACCTCTTCAGGAACTTAGAACCTTCAAACTCTTCCATCTGGCAATATCTAGGTTGCCACTTAAGCGTCTCGTAGTCAAAATTCATGCGCTGTGTCAACCGGCAAGCCCACATTCCCGAAAGCCATCGCTTACAACCAAAGCCAGAGTATAGAGGCCTTTGATCATCTACAACCCACTTTCCTTTGGCAAAGTTACAGGCCACTGAAAAGTCAGAGGTCATATAGTTAGCAATAGCTACCTCCATAACATGCAAGCAGTGAGAGATAAAATCAACTGAGGACTTGAAAGCATGTCGATAATTTGATCACAAATAAGGATTGCATCAACAGGACTTCCATAGAACCAGTCATTACTAATTATGTATATAAATTGCAAGGCTTCTTTCCCAGCACATTGAAACTAACATTGATCCACAAGTAAAAATGTGCAGACACTAGATAGTTACCGCGGAGTAAAGGATTCATCCAAATGGAAAATAAGAATTCCTATCACAAGCTCTTCATGATAACTCACAAACAAAACCTAGTCAGATAGAAAAAATCCCTGTACCAATAATCTGATCACAACTTGAAGTCCTGGACAACTCAAAATAAATCATTTTTCTACTCTTTGAATTGGTTTCAAGAGCCAACAATGACAACAGCACAATTGCCATACATGACAAGGACAGCTACTAAGTACTCAGAGTCCATGCAACCACTTTATCCTCGCTTCCATATTCTCAGTCCAGAATATTTCAAGTAATGAGCTTTTGACTCAATTAAGTACAATTATACATACCTCTGAACACATTTCCACACAATTTTTTTTTTTCATTTCCTCTATCAGGTATTCTACAACAAGAAAGAAGGGATTCCACAGAGCATAACATAATAAAATCAGAAAGAGGAGAGTTCTTACCTTGATTCTTCTCAAAACTGGGTGGTTTCTCATTGTTTTCGCCTGGCAATGTAGCATTAAAATGTTTAGAACCATGAGGCACTTGAAAATTCACTCTTTCTTCGTGTTTTGAATTATTTACTAGTGAATCATTTTCCGGCTTTCCTCTGGATTCAGTGACACTGAGGGAAACTTCAGCATGGTCATTTTTTTCAGGTCCCACGCTTTTTATCACTTTTGCAGGTTCTTCTGCAAAAATAGTAGCAGTTTCTGCAGAACGTCAAGCAAGCAGTCCTGGGGTGTAACAAATAACTTGGTCGTGCCTTTATGCTCATGACAAATCTATACTGTGACCGCACTTGGTTCACGAAACCGCGCAACTGAAAGAAAAAATCTAATGTACAGCGTATATTTTAAAAAGGAGAGATTATTAAATTAAGAAGAAGTATCTCTGTGACAGTGTGGCTATGTGTTTCAGCAATATCAAGCAGAAGCAGTACCTTACCTTTTCCCTCCACGTGGCTTGTCAAATTTCCTCCAACATCAGCCATCCAAGGTGAGCCCTTTGATGAGGCTGCCTCAAATTGTCTCTTATCTAAATCCTTTGGCATCCCTTCCTTTGCATTAGGGAATTCATCTTTGCCACTAGACTCCAGTGGTTGAGACGTGACTACGGTCTCTAAAAGGGTTTCGGATTGAATATCTGCACCAAACATAAAGCAGGATAAAGAACACATCAGGACAATGTGAGTTGGCAACTGACCATTTCACATTAAATTCATGGCCGGCTATGTTGTTTTTGTTGAAGTGCTTAATTTGCTTGATGATGTTTAGAGAAACACAGCATCACTCTTCTAGGTTAAGCTTTTGAACTTCTTCAGTTTCATTCGGTAAAGATGAGACTCCAAAGTTTAATTACTGCACATCTAATGGATCTCCTTAAACAAATGCAACACATGCAGCAGACTGGATTCACTCTCCTTGTGCAGTTCTCTCAAAGCCATATGGATATTAATCTCATAATTGTTAAAGCCTAACAACATAAAAGCTGAAAGGGAACCAGTATATAATAAGTCTTTGGAGGCAAAACCTGAAGATAGGGGCAGCCATATGTTCTGAGGATGAAGAAAGGACGTACGGAGCGGGATTTTCACCCATGCCCACACAAGAATGCTCATGCAGACAATAGTAATGAGCATCAGAGAGAGCTGTTTGCCCCTCAAACCATAAAAGCTTCCCTTCATCCTTTATGCAAACAGAGGAACAACCGCTCTACTTCATCCGTCAACAGAGCATTATATGTCCTGCTCCTCTGCAAAATGGGGCACAAAGGCCTTCTTTTGTAAAAGCCAGTAATTCAGAAAACAACTAAAAGCCGAGACAATCTGCATTAAAAATGGAACTATGGGAATTATTGCTTAGGCTCAGACAGAAGATTGACCAGAGACTACGCTTGAGAACAATAAACTGAGTTGGAGAATGTTCAGGTCACACCATGAAGATCCAGTTCTAAACATGCTAACTATATGCAATTCGTGTAAATTGTTCGTGATGAATTAAATTATTTCATTTGCATGCTACCAGTATTCTATATTTAAATGAGCCACCCCTCGAAAAAGATCGAGTGCAATAAATCTCTATAGAATCCGAATCACCAAATGAACATCACCTCCAGCTCCAAGGATAAATCTTGATTTAGTAAGACAGATATAGAACCTCATCATCGTATGACACCCATATCTGATATCAGGAGTCGCCAGTGGGTTCCAACATATCAGTGGGCATGTGTAGGTATTACACTACAGAAAATCTAAGATTGAACCCAGAAGCAAATATCATATACGCTTCCTTTATTTCAAAAGAAATCACCAAATCTTCACATCCTAAATACAAGATTACCCGCACTATGAAAAGGACGTGCCAACTAGCAAGAAAGGTCACGCCAGTCCTGCAGATTCAGGATGAGCTATACGAGCTATAACCGCATCTGGGTCGTGAGGCTTGCGTACCTGAGAGAAACAGAACCGACCCAGAACAAGCCCAGAAGATACAAAAGACTCCCACCCTTTTCCGTGGGGAGGAATACAGACGATGATTTGGGTACAGAGTGATCTGCAAAAAGGAAAGAGAAGAGCTGGCGATGGTAAGAATAAAGAAAAAGGGAGAGAACCCGCGTCTCGTGATTGCATCTGCACCAAATATTTTACTAGATCTCGTTGAAGAGCGACCCGTACGGAAGAAGGAACGTAAGCGAATAACAGGGGAATTTGCGCGTTAATTATGCGATTAATACTAAAGAAAAGGCAGAGCTGCGTCGACGGCGAATGACATATTTTCGCGATTCACTGGCGGTTTGGTGGTGGTGACGGCCAAGCGAAGCCGATGACGATAAGCTCATGAATAGTCAAATGATGCGTTTCTTTTTCGTGTTCATGTTGACCATTGATCATGTCTTTCTTTTTTTTTTTTGGCCTTTTCTTCTGTTGCTTTTTTTTGAGGTTGTAGGAGTTGATTAGCTTCATAATAGGATCCAGGGAGAAAGCTAATTATGACGCAATATAAGCGCTGAATCTTTAGATTTTTCGCGTCATGCGACTACATAGACTGTTGACCTACCTACACATAACGCAGCTTGCCTCTTTTCGTCAATTTAAGAGGATTTATTACACTTGATGTAGATGGTGTGCCTACTGCTTTTCTGGTAAATCTTTTGGGAACACCCAATTATTATTTTTTTATTGTACATAGCCCTTGAAAAGGAAAAGGATAATCAACGTACGAGCCGCTCAGATTTAGAAGATACCGAGTGCGCCACCACCTAAATTCTTAGAGCTTGATTGATCGTAATGAATTCACACAGTCACATTAATTATTTAATCATCTAGAATATTACTGATTGAACAAGATCTCAAAATGATGGTATATAACAATAAAAAAAAGAAATGGATGATAAATATGCGAATTAATTCATGGTGGTTGATTAATTTTTGACTTTTAGTTTGACATTTTTTGCCCATGCTTGCATGTGATATTTGCTAATGGGCAGTCCAAAGATCTTCTAGGAAAAAGAGAAATAAAGTAGTTTCTTGAAAAATAGGAATTTATGTTCCTTCATAGGACTGCGCAGTAATTTTGCTTAATATAATGAATTAAGACGATTGTCGTGCACTCGTTCCTTAAGTGTTGAAGTATTGGGTTAGGAATCGGTATCTTATGCTCCTGGACCAACGCAAACAGAAGACAACATCTAAAAGACAAAAATCAAAGCAATTTCTTAGAAACAATCACTGCGCTTGTCACGCAAAACCCTACTTAAAACTATGTAAGGATGATGAAATGGAAGATAACATTATGTATGTTGGATCGTCACAAAAAACACAAGTTCGTGAACACTTGCTCTTGTGTCTTGTCATATGTGATTTTAAATGTATTACTAAAAAAATTGGAAATTAATTGTCATTTGTCTGCTACTTCAACAACTTTATATAGTCTTAATTCTCCAGAGGATATCCCTAGGACTGAACAAATTACCGGAGTAGGTCGCGGAAGGTGATATATCCAGTGTTCGGGCGTCATCTTTCCACATAAAAGTATGCTATTCCTCAAATTTTGAAATAACTGCTGAATTTATCTCAGATTTCATAATCAAAATCATTAACTGTTACAGATCTTAATTTGGAAGTTCTTTTCTTGACATAGAAATTCCCAAGAATATGTCCTTAAATCTTGGGGATCGAAGAGATTTCCAAAATCTTGTGGGGAGAGGAAGATATGGTTATTTTTTAATGGCCTTTTTAATACGGACGACAAAAATGAGACAAATAATATGCTATTGAAGAAGGAATTATTAAAACCAAGAGAAACGGAAAATTTGCGTAAATATGGCGAATCTTTTCTTTTTGAGCATAACTATTATGAGAAGGTTTATGAATTTTACAATAATTTGAATCCACGTTAAATTTCTATGTTTGACCATCCCTGCAACCAAATGTGACAAATTTTAAACTTGTTGGAGATGATAAGGATGTCTGATTAGCATTCTCTTGAAATGTTTGAGCTTGATCAAACATTTAAGCATTCATTCCACCATCGAGCTTGATTTGCACTCAACGCATTCATTGGGTCTAAACCACATAGAAGTGATTCTCTGTGACTCCCATGTCACTAGATAGATTGCCGCGTTTGACCCAACAGAATAAGCGGACTTAACTTGATGTGAGAAAATCGACCCAGGATATCACTTGGTTATTGAAATATAAGACATGATAATATGATGGATGGCTCAATTATTTCGGTTAACTTTGATCGACAACACCAACTTCTAAAACCTTCACTACATCAAGCAAATATTGCATGAACCTTAGCACTTTTTGTTAATTGAATCTGGACGGTTAGATTTGGTAGGACCTGTGCATGTGATTCACATGGGAGCAACCTTCAGTAATCCGGATTGAGTTAACTCTATACTAAATTCATCAAACTTACCTGTCCCACTCCACTGAACTAGTCACATGTGTGACGTTTCACTAAAGAATAGAAAAGCCCATGGGAAAAAAAATTGGCTACGGTGCCTAAGCACTATCTAACATTATTCTGAAATTTCTAATTTCATACTACCATCGAAAATTAATTTGCATCATTGTTGTTTGTTCTCTCAAGAGTTTCGGCGACAAGTGGGATGCATATGAATCGATAGATAAACAGAATGTGTTGAGTTAATACTATCAAAAGCCCCAAAATTTTACTTCCATGACATACTTTTAGGTCATAAGAACTTTCAAGCTAATAATACAGTGCTATATTTATCCTAGATATTTTTGTTCTCGCAAAAATTCCTAAGTCAATATATTTGTGCCGTGTTTATTTTCTTCAATTGTAGCTTAGGATAGAGGAGAACTCTGGGGTCGCAGCCTCGCGACAATTAAGGTCGCTACTCCCTGCGCCATATCTAGCCTCGAGGTGAAGCCATCAGGTCCAAGCTCGGCAACAATGAATTCGGGGCTGCGCTGGGGTCACAGGGATAGGGATAGGGTGGGGTGGGCTCTCGAGGAACGGACCCGGATCGCCTGATGGCCTGTCAGGGCGGTCAGGCAATCCATGACCGTTGGATGGGGGAATCCCCCTACAGTAGGGGTAGGAGGGCGGCTTTTCCCCCATCCAACGGTCCCTACCCACAGGGGACCCCGTTTCCTCGAGGAACAGCATCATATGAAGGGCTGCGCCATCACGCGTCGAGGGCGGAGATGTCACGTCCCCGAGATCCTGGAATAGCTGACCAATTCTGTAATTAAAAATTAGATAACAGGGAAGGAAATTATTGGTTTTGATTTCTTTCCCTCGAGCTCTCCCGGAGCAGCTAAGGCAGTACTCATCCGGATGGTCCTTGGACGATGGCCGCCGATTCTCCTCTTGGCCTATCCTCTCTCTGCGTTGGTTCAAGCTACGCCAACAAATCCAGGTGCATCCTGACGGCAACAGCAAGCAATTGGCGAGCCACTGGCAGTCCCCGTTGCCTCTCAATCATCGTAGCCGCATCTAAATCTGATTTTGCAAGTTTTCCCAGCATCTTAGCACCCCTCCTACCACGCCTCACCAGTTTTTGAGTCACTGCGGTCCGGCCCTCCGCCGCGTCTACAAGTCCTGTCATCACTTCCCTTGATTGCCCCCTCGCGGTCGCTGCTCCCTCCCCGCTAAGTCTCCTCGCCAGGGTTCTTCGCATTGACGGCCATGCGCTTTTTCTTGCTTTGGTTCACTGAATAATCTAGCTTAAACTAAACTAAGGTAAGGACAAGTTAGCAGTTAGTTTGCGTAATTTTACGTTGTTATGTAGTTTCATCGCACGTTATTTATTATAAAACCTTAGCATATTTTCCATGTTTTAATTATCTCATTGCTTTGATCAAGACGTGGCATCAGACCTTTGAGCCCAAAGGTCAAACCTCTAGCATCGTCTCATGTGAGACTTTTTTTGCTCGATCGATTTAAATAAACTTTGGTTGCCTTGAAATAACATGTTATTGAATTATATTTATAAACTTTGGTTATTGAACATCGTGCATGTCACATGACATATTCTGCGTGCCTACAACTCAGGTGCATTCATTATTCGTGTTTAGGACTATGCAAGTTAATGTTATAATTCATAGGGAATTAAATAGTCAATAGTTTTTATTAATTAAAACAAAATTGAATGAAAATGTGATCTAGGTCGTGTCGAATAGTTTCATAATATGCATATCAAGTATTATGTTAGTGAGCACTAAGCACGTAATTCAGAGTTCGTGTCATAGTAAAAGCCATATCATGAAGGTCAATTAGTTATTACATCTCATGCATTACAAAGACAACATAAAAAGAAAATAGTTAATCTTTCACATAATTGAATGATAAGTTAGTTTATGATTTATCATATCTCATGTCATTAGTATTGCCTATATGTTGCACTTAATTTTTTTATGAAGCTTATGTGTCCCTTAGATGTAACGTTAGCCCATCAATGCATGTTAATTAGAACTCATGTTGTCATGGCATTTGAGCCACAAGAAAAACCTAAAAGAAGAATTAATTAGTATTAAGTAGTCGTGTTTAGAAACTATGTCTAGGTCATCCATACGCCATGTTTCGTTAGATCTTTTAGTTTTCATTTTGCAGAATACTCGTTGCATTGGACACTAATGAAGTTTTGCTTTGGCTTTGCTTAGTGCATCGAGGTTCTCTCATCTTTTCAAGTAATTTATTATAATACTTCAACTTATCAAGTGTTAAATTATTGATTGTGTATCTGCATGATCATCTCTCACATGTTAGTGACTTAGAATTAAAATTGACCAAGACCGCTTGCAAAATACTTTCAAAATAGAGAGAAAATATACATAAAGGGCATCGGATACATGTAGGGTAACCAAGTCTCCTCGTCAATGAATCTCTTGTTTACAAAAGTAAAATTTATTCCCGCATTTTACTTTGGTATCTAAACATCTTAGAACTAATTAGTGGCGGCCTCAAAAGTAAGATAAATTGCATGTTGTAATGAATATGTGCGTGCTAAACTTGAACGATTGCCTCATGAGAACCTTCATTCTCGTTTAGTAATCCATTAATTTATCATCTAATCTGAGTTACTTACAAGCGTTTCTCAATTTTTTTTTTGTTGAAGTGGCCAAGTTTTATTATCTTTTACCGTTTTATTTTTTTTATTAACACCTTAATCGAATAGCTACCACCTTTTGTTTTTTTACATTTTCAAACTTCTTAAACAATTACCATATTTTATTTTATTTTCTAGAAAGTATTCATATATGCAAGAGTTAGTAATCAAGGCAACATAAAAATTTCTCAACCAATTGAAGAATTTCTAAATTAATAGCTAATAAATAAGAGAAAAAAATATACCTCTCAAGTAGCTTAAACTAGAGTACATAACCAAAACTATTTAGTAACTTAATTGGAAATATATAGATAAGTCACTTAAGTAAAAGGTTAATATATCTAATTAAGAGTCTATAAATTTTAAGGCGTCGGTTAAAAAAAAGACAAATAAAAGTTGATAAATGGTCAAAAAAGGTTTATCATTAGCAAACTGTAAATAGAAGTAGGTACTTCTCTAAAACATTTTAAGTTGTCAATAATATATTGGGAAATCTGACGACCGGTAATTTTTTCACCAACAATTTTATGCTTTAGAAAACGATGAACACAAAAAGAAGAAGAAAGATATCCCTTTTTTTTTCTTTGCAAAGTAAAAAATAAGATTGTCTCCTAGGCTATGTTTCAGATACCTAAAGGAACAGAAAATGAAGTGAAAATACCTCCAATATCAAAATTTCCCTTCATTCCCTTCTCACAAGTATCTTAAGTTTTAAAAGAAATTATATACACAATGTGCACAATTCATATCTATCACCATTGACATAGATAATTGGTCATTTTTTTCAAACTATGACTACCCAATCAATGGTGATTAAAGTATTTTGCATACAAAAAAGAGAACAGAGTTTGTGTACTTTATAAAAATCTTTTCAAATTTTTAGCATGCACCATCTCAGTGTCAGTGTCTCAACTTTTCCCCCCTTTCCAAACATATCATTAAAGGTAGGGAATATATATGGCCCAGATTGGGCATGGATGAGTACAAGTCGAATATGTATGCGAAAATTTGTATAACATATAAATGGGTTAAACGAGTCAATTTGGGTGGAACCATTTTTGACCCAACTTATCCTTTTGGTAGCTCTAATTGTGCGTATGAGATGTGATTATGATATTGGAGCCAATAGTTACTTAGTCTATAGCAACCATCTGCGTGGCGGCAAGTTCTCCGAGTGCAATAAGGCAGTTATTTGACTCTTGACCTTACTGATGGAATTTAGCCTATCTTGGCTTTTAGCTGGAAGAGAAGAGTAAGCACACCAAAGCTGAACCTTCACACATCTTGCTTGCAATTTCTCCTTTCCTGAACTAGTAATTTTTGCTACTTATATTGTTAATTCCCTTTGTTCACAAAAGCAATATTTTTATTGGGGTTGGCTTAACAATATCAGTTGGGGTTTTCTGGAAAAACCAACTCGCCCCCAGTTGGTGGCTTATTTAGACTTAACAGTTTAAACAAGAGCACGTTCTTCTTCCTCTTAATGTGTTATAGTTTTTATGAAAAGATCGATGGCGACTATTGTTAGAGCTAGACAAAGGTAATTGATTACCCATCATTCATTGTTTGATGCTGCTAAATGTATATATTTGAAATGTAGGATGATCATGTCCATTCAATCCGGGGACAATGAGTTTTGTTTGACTGCAGAATTGACCCTTTTTGCCCATGAAGGGAGGTGATTCCTCTCGTACACCCAAAGGATAAGTGGAGTACACGACAGATAATAAGAGGAAACTTTCATTAAATGCGAAAGCAAAGCACGTTCTCCGTTGTTCACTTGCGGGCCAAAATCAAAAGAATTTCCTCATGGCCGACGGCTAAGGAAAGTGGGATCCATCGGAGCGGGATGAAAGCATCAAGGATATGTCACTCGCTTTACAAACATCATCAACGGCATAGCCACTCGTTGAGACTATTCCTAATGACGAAATTACAACAAAGCTGTCACGATCTTTGTCAGATGATTGGAACGTCCAAAGGAGCTCAATACGTGAATGACCAATCTCGCTACTATGACCTTGTGTCGCGTCCCTCCCAAGACGAATTTAAAGGACGTTTGGCAGATTGCCAAGCGGGCGTGAATGTGAAGCGTCACTTGTGCTTGGCGTGAGTTCTTCCAAACCTTTTCGATTGCAACTTGCTTTTTTCAATTAATTATGAAAATTAATTTTACTCTAAAAGCTGTCACTAACCTCCTAAGGTCTAGCTAAGAGCCAGGGTAAGACACAGGAGCCTGCTTTACCACCATGAACGAAATATTCTAAATATAGAGGACTTGGTTACGCTATTGTCTAATTAGTGCCCCCTTGGTATGTAAACTCGCTTTGTTTTGAAGATGTGATTCATGTAATCTTTGCCATTTTCATTAAACCAAGCGGCTTGGAGTGATTATGCAGAGGTGTACAAACAATAAAGATAACCAACCAAAAGTAAAGCAATGATATAATAACGATAAGTAAAGTTCGGAAAATATAAAGACCTGAGTCGTATCGGGTAAAAATTAAACAAGATCTTGTTATTACGCTCTGGGACAAGAATCCTGTAATCGTTAATGTGCACAAAGAGTATCAAATGAATATGAAAACCCCAAAATTTAGATGCAAGACACGATCTAAATGGGGTCAATACAGTACTACTAGTATATAGTTTGTCGACTTTTTATATTTCTATATCATGCAATGCCATCAAAATGAAACGTGTTATAAAGAGAATCTTCATTTTTGTGCGCAGATTCAAAATCTGAATTTCTTTTTAGGTATTTTCTTTGAGACCGACGCGATTTAACACTAAAATTACAAACATGATGCTAAAAGCATCTTCAATTGAGAAATTGGGTATATGATGCAGTATGCAATGCCATCAAAATGAAACATGTCATAAAGAGAATCTTCATTTTTGTGCGCAGATTCAAAATCTGAATTTCTTTTAGGTATTTTCTTTGAGACCGACGCGATTTAACACTAAAATTACAAACATGATGCTAAAAGCATCTTCAATTGAGAAATTGGCTATATATGAAGTATATGATGCAGTATGTGCATATATGGTGACGCGTAGTAAAGATGCAAAACGTGGCGTAAAATGAGGCCATTCTTCCCTGGTTTACGCTCATCAACCGACCGAATGTCTCGCTAATCAATCTGATTATAGAGAATGTGCTAAAATGCATAAGCAATCTAAATTTAGGAAAGCAAGTTCCCTTTTTTTTGTTGGAAGTATTTAAAATGTTCATTGGGCAAAAATTT
>JAGKPW010000073.1:15000-20198 GCA_019926035.1 Melaleuca alternifolia
TGCGTGCAGCTCAGTCTGCCTCAATCTCACGTCAAACAGCCGTAGCTGCGTCCCAGGAGTCCTGTGGACAAGTAATGAGATGTGAAACTTTTTCATCTAGTACCGGAAAATCCATGTGGACTAATAGAGGCATAATATTTCCTACCCGGTTTGAACCATAAACAAATTAAAGTCACATGGGTTTGGCAGGACACTCATGCACTTGCTCTCCATTTGATGCCTAAATTGCGGCCTCCCAGTTTGCACATCAAACCCAATAATTTTCTTGTCAGCCCCGGCTGACAGTACAACCTGCTTTTGCTGCATTCCAGCAACCCCCATTACAGCAGAGGAATGCAGATTCCTATGCAATGCCTTCGGTTTCCACTTGTTATCGTCATCGTCCTCCTCATTCCAGAGTATAACAGCATGATCACAGCCACCAGTGACAAAGCAATTATCTACCCAAGGCATGAAGCAAATGCTATTGATAATTCCCTTCTGGTGTGGCTTAGCTTCCATGAAAGATACACGAGCTCTCTGGACACATGCAATAGTTGAATTAGTAACATCAACTATTGATCCGACTTTGGTAATACATACATGCAGTAAGGGTGCCATCAGTAGGCTCAAATCATTCTCAGTTTTTGGTTCAAAGAATTTTATGAAGCCGACATTAGTCAGCATTAAATTTCACAGCAATCCATACTCTTTTGCTATGACAACACAAATCAATATACAAACGACCAAATCAGGTTGTTTACTTGGTTTTGCTCACTCATTGCACATTGTGAGTTGGGATTTAATTGGCATGAGTGCTACCGCAACAAGAATTTTCACTTTTTAATAGGGATAGGTCCTTTGAACTATCTACAGATTCTTGGGCAATGAGTGTCATCTTGAGATGAAAGGATGAGTGTCCTTTGAACTTCCAGTGTCTGTGTCTGTGCATAAGCGCACACACACATAAGTGGGTGTGAGTGGGAGGATTTTTTTTTTTTTTGGAGGGGTGCAGGGGAAGAGAGAGAGAGGGAGGGAGGGAGTTTGAGCTCTCACGAAGAGAAATTGAACCCCTTCCCAAGAAAGCTGTGATATTTTGATCTGCCTTTGGTCCAAAACTGTGAGTTAGCTATGTAAAGACGAGTTACAAACATTGCTCAAATTCTATACTTTTCCCTTTCCGCCAAGTAACACGAGTCTAATAAAATTGGAAACCTGGGCATTGATCCCTAGACTCATCTCTTAAGAACAGATATGCAATCCTCTCCACCTATGAGTAGATAGTCTGTAATGGTTCACAAAATAACTCCCATGTCACAATAATAGCAGTAGCTTCTATGGCCATCCAGTTGTAACAATAAAGCCCCGCTATACATAGAAGTGTAAGTATGACTCCTAAGTAGATTTATCCATCCTGTATCTGATAGAATTAGAAAGGGGTGAGGCTTCTCCAGTAAACTTACAGCAGGCTAATTCAAAAGCTATGTGCAGAGGAGCAAGATAATGAGTAGGGGTGATACACAGTCCGGTCTGGTCCCACCCTGGAACCAGACCACTTGGTCCAGAAACTGAACTGGACCAGACCAATCTGCACTGACGGTCCGGTCCAGTCCAGTTCCCAGGCAGTCCAACAGAATCACTGGATGCTGAGCTTGTCAGCCAAGTCAATGGTCCACCCGAGGAAGAAGTTAGAGAGGATGGCCACAGGAGGGTTGCGGCAGGAGGCTAACCACCAGGCAAGGCGGACAACAAAGGGCGGAAAGGGCAGAGATAATGGGGATGTTACCAAAGTGACTGATGTCCCAGACATTCTCGACACCTAGTGGAAGTTTGGGATGAGAAGGGAAAGGGAGGACAAGGGTCTGGACAGAGGGGTGGGCGGAGAGAAGAGGGCAGAGGTTCTTCGGAGTGACCAACACAGTGAGGATGAGTCCGCGGAGAGAAGTATGCAAGGCCTAGGTGCTGACGCATGTGGTCCTGCACTGGGTGGGGGAATAACAGTACATGTGGATGTGAAGACTCCATGGAGATGTAGAAGATGAAGAAGAGCTGTTTATTTTGATTTCGCTATGAAAAAATCGGTCTGCTCTGAGCAGTCTGGTTCCCACCCTGGAACAGGAACTGGAGATTTTATGGAACTGGGAACTGGGGCCAGTGCCACTGGAAGCCGCCCAAAACCAGCCAGTCCAGGCAATTCCCGATTCAGATGGTTCCCGTTGCACGCACATAATAACAAGGATTGCTACTTGAAACTTCCATACATGACCCCGTGGTCACATGGACATCGTCAGGCACTTGAGACCTCTCTCTCTCTCTCTCTCTCTCTCTCTCTCTCTCTCTCTCTCTCACACACACACATAGATGCATGCACGCACATACATCCACACATCTATTTATCCTTCTATTTACATAGGCATATTACATTCTACATATACATATATACGTGCATATAGATAGCTACAACACATGTATGTACATGAACATGCATAAGCAAACCCCAAATCTGCTTTAAGCCCAGGCACAGATTTAATTTCTCTTAAAAAGAAAAAAAGGGTTCACCAGACCACAAACTTATATGATTTCAGCGCCTCATGTCAGTATCCATTACAGGTAGGGAAACAAATAAAGGAAAAGGGGAATTTTAGATTCTTTTATCTGACATGATAGCTCTGTCTGAAAAGTAGACCCAGCAACTTACCTCTTTTGTCCTATCGAGATTTAGAATTGAGATTTGAGAGTCCCCACCATCAGCAGTGTATGCACAAAACAGTCTGTTCCCCTGAGGATGCCAAGCTACATCTTCAGGCCATCTCCTCTCCCGTAGTGAAGCACAATCAGAAGTACTAAGCAGAGAGGCAGAATGTCTACAGTTCAAAAAAGTAAAAAGACAGTTTATTAGAAGAGCAGATTATATGCAAACAGAAGCAAAGGATTGTTGTAAGTCTTACATTCCATCATATACATTATCAATGTTTAGCATTTCTTCACATTTTACCTAGCACTTCCTCTTATGTAAAGAATCAGTAATTACAGTATTTTTTGGTGCTTGACAAGCATTGGCAGCTCTGCTGGAACATATTCTATTTTCCTACTTTCTCCAAATGCTTGAGCCCACTTGAAAGAAAGTTGGAATATTTTTGGATGACAACCATAGCAATCTCAAATAGATAGAAGAAGGCTGGAATCTCCCTATACTATTAAGTATGCCAAATGTAGTATGAGAACAAATGGAAATTCAGGAGTGCATAACAAGTAATTCAGATAGCAGAGGTTCTAATCTGAGATCTATCCGAAGCAATGTCTCCATACAGATGGGTAGATATGCCATCCCAAATTAATAAGTGACTCATGCATTGCAATCCAGATCAATCCACAGAGTCTCTTTGCAACTTTTTCTAGTTTTTCTCATCAATGAAGGGATGAGTAGACCAATAGCATTTGAAAGGTCAATCTTTCTCGCCTCATTAAGAACCCAAGGCTTTATCCAAAAGCTTCATCAAGAGCATTTGCATCTGCAACTTGACATCTCCGACATCAACCTCCTTGGTCAACATTTTGATACTGGTAAGCTTGAGTGCATAACCTGTTCAGGTAACAGACCATATGCAATCAGCAAATGGTACAAGAATAATTGACCCTTATTTCCCTTGTTTTGCTGAGTTTTACAACCCAACAAGCAGTCTCTAACAGTGTCCTTTTTCACCTTATTGGCTGAGGGCCTCCAGTCAGAATCAAGAGAATCTGGAAAAAGGGTACTTGGCTCAAACCCCTTACTCAAGAAAAATTAACCCGTTGTAACCAGTCAAAACATTACAGTACAAGCACAAAACTAATTGTTTTCACCAGCTCTACTAGAAATTAATGCGGCATATAGAAGTAAATACCACTTGACATTGTCCTCCTTCAAAGTTATTGTTTGATTTGAATAGAAAGATGCTTAAGATTTATTCATCCTCACGGGCATAATGGCGGGGGCCTTGACTAGTACTAAAGCCGATTGAGCAACTGCTGTCCAAGCGGTCAATCATCATTTGAGCAAGACCCCCGCCACCTAATCTCTACAACCTTTCAGGCTTACACATACTAGTGCTTCTCCCCATCATCCACATGCTCCCATGCCCCTCTCCTGGACAGATATCAACAACTGGGAGTTGATGATACATTCTCAATCGGAAAAGAATCCATTACGTTAGTTAAGTTAGAAATGAGAAATCGAAACCATGTGAAGATCCATTCCCTTCTCTTCCACTTTGGTCATTTGGAGTCCGGCATTATAATCATACTCGATGCCTTAAGGTCTTTTTTGTTTTAATTTAATCGAGGTAAATCATTTCTTTATGGTTATAAATTAGGCTCGAATTTAATCAAATACTTATTGTAATGGTGAATCTTAAGTTAATAAATGATCAACTGTAATATAAATGGTTGAACCGACCCAAGTGGATAAATTACAATATTTATTCAAAGTTTTAGTTGAACAATAAGTCAAAATTTAACAAAGTTGTCTCGCACGTTCTTTTTATAACGAGTAAAATGATTTACTTTTTGTCCAAAATTTAACTCACTAAAGAACTCATAGAATAGAAGTACGGTAAATGAAAAACTGAAATTTGAAACAACCATCTTATAAATTTTCCCCGAAACTAAATGTAGGATTGGCAACCTTTAAAGGTAAAGTCACTCTCTTCATGACAAAACCGCCCTCTCTTATTAGGAACTTACGCATATATATCCAGGCCCTGGAAAAAAAGAAGAAGAAGAAGGAAAAAAACATAACTCTTCCCCCATTCTCTTTCTCCCCTCCACCTTTAGTCACCGTTAGCCTCTGCGCCCTTGCCACTGCGCCGCCATCGACCGCGTCTTCCCTCCTCACACTGGCGCCCCTGGCCATCTAGTCCTCCTGACATCAACATCCTTATCGACCCAGTCATAATCTCTGTCCCGTGTTTCTCTCCTTGAGGTTGCGTTACTCGCGGCAGCCACAGATGGCATCATCGACCGTGGGTGACACCAGATCTGGGGTCAGCTGAGGCCCGCGACATTGAATTTAGACTTGGTGATATTGGATCCAAAAAGTCCAGAGCCCAAATCTAAATTGCGCAGCATAGAGAGTTGTGACACATAGATAAAAAGGGGGTGAGGCTTGGGCCTACACCTGGGCTTGGGACCTGGTGGTGTCGACACCCGAGCAAGCTGTTGCTGTTGCAATTTTGGGAAAC
>JAGKPW010000074.1:0-68611 GCA_019926035.1 Melaleuca alternifolia
TGCTCCACCCGAACCTGAACCCCTTAATCAAATGATGATTTCCAATCCGATTGAGTCTTTTCTCAAGACCCTTGCTACACAGACCTCTGATTCTGACTCTCTTCCAACCTCAGTACCACCTACTCCTATAATTGCAGCCTTTGACTCTCCTCCATCCAGTGTCGCATCTGATCCAGAATACTCCCTTCCGGATTCTCTTCCACAAACCCCATCTTCTTCCAGTAGTTTCAGCATCCCTCCTTTGATGATGACTGAACCTATGAAAGAAGAACCCTCTTCTGAGCCTGATGTTGAGTTCCCCAGTGAACCATCTCCTTCATTCCCAGCCAGTCAAAGTTCATGATCTAAGTTTTTTACCCTTGATGATATTCCATATCATAAGTGGCCTGATCGTTTTCAAGAGTTTCATTCCTGGCTAATCACTCAGAACCTCACTAGAGAAAGTCATTATGACATCTCTTGGAATTTGTTTCCAAGTTCACCGGTAGTCTGAAAAACTGGTGGCACACTATTCCTGAGCCAGACCAACTCACATTTCTTGTCTCTACGAATTTTAAAGACAACATCTATGCCATGCATCTTTTCTTCTGTGGAAATCCACAAGATATTCTCGAACACCAGAGACGAGAATTCTTTGAAAGAAAATGCTGTTCTCTTAAAAGGAAAGATCTAAATCGGCATTTCCAAGACATGCTTAAGCTCTTTTATGCTTTAGGAGCAGATCCTAACTTAAAGCAAGTGTTCCTCAATTCCATCCCTAAAGAACTTAGCCAGTCAGTTGAAAAAGCTCTTCTTGCAAAGAACCTTACAGTTGCTTCAGCTAGTCTAGGCCAGTTACAGCAAGAAATTCATAACAGCCTAGAAGAACTGTGTTCCAGAAAGCGAGCTTTTAAGGAATTTCTCAAAGAAAGCCGTCATCTTGACAAAGTCTGTTCTAAAGACTATTTGAAGATCAAGTGTCCCCGAGATCACTCTTGTGAGTGTCATCATTGCCGAAGGTCCAAGAAAAAGAAGCACTTTCGGAAATTTCATCTTCAGGATGACAGGATCCTACACAGACGGTTTCGGAAAAAGAGATTTCTCCGACGAAAGCACAAGGCTTCTTCATCCTCCAAAACAGGCTCCAAACACAAAAAGTCAACTCGGTGTTATGTCTGCAACAAAATAGGACATTTTGCAAAAAATTGTCCTCACGCACAAAGAGCCAAAATCAACATTATTCAGTATGTTGAACAGCAGACAGGTATGTCTCTTCGAGATGATGATCTCGAATCTCTCTTCTCCATTGAAGAAGATCCTTCAGAAAGATACACTTTGCCCTATTCCATATTACCCATCCTTCAGTGAAGACGAAAGTGATCCAGAAGAAATCTTTCATTTTGCTCCCCAAGTTTTATCACAAACCCCATGTTACCTCCCTCCATACATTCCTGTTAAAATCCTTCCATCCAAATATTCTGAACTAATTTCTGTCATAGCTATGATAGACACTGGTGCTCATGCCTCCCTCCTTGATCCCAAAATCCTCCCAGGAAAATATTGGAAACCACATATCCGATATTTCACTTCTGCCTCTGGAGATACCTTTTCAGCCAAAGTTCGTTCTAATCCCATCTCCATTCAGATATTTCCCCAGTGTTCCATTACTACTCAAATTCTTGGCTGTCCTCTTCCAGAAAAGGATCTCATTATCGGATGGGATATTTTATCTCAACTTCCTAAACTCAAAATCATCAGTGGAAAAGGTCTTAAATTTAAAGACTCTTTTAAGGAGTTCACCAGCATCCAAAGATTCTTCTCCATTGAAATGAGTATCCTTGATCCTATCATGCAAAGTCTTTTGAACTCATGTGCGAACAGCCATGCAGAATTCTCTCAGAAATGCCCACACCCTTTGTGGCAAAACTCTCAGTTCTTTGTTCGCCTTCCGTTCAAAAATAATGAAGATATCAACCCGACCAAAGCCACTCATCCGGGTATGAATCCTGATCATCTTGCTCTTGCTCAAAAGGAGTGCCTTGAACTTCAACAGCAAGGACTCATTGAACTCTCAGACTCACAGTGGGCTTGCCAAGCCTTCTATGTCAATAAGCGAGCTGAGCAAACCAGAGGAAAGTTACGGTTAGTTATAAATTACCAGCCTCTTAATGTTTTCCTCAAAGATGACAAATTTCCGTTGCCTTCAAAAAGCTCCCTTTTTGCTAGCCTCACGAAAGCCAGAATTTATTCTAAGTTTGATCTTAAGGCAGGCTTTTGGCAACTTGGCATTCATCCTGAAAACAGATCCAAAACTGGATTCTGTATTCCAAATCACCATTACCAATGGAAAGTCCTTCCTTTTGGACTTAAAACAGCTCCTTCTCTCTTCCAAAAAGCCATGTGCCAAATTTTCAGTCCAATCTTGGACACTGCAGCCATTTACATTGATGACATATTGCTCTACAGCCCTGACGAGCAATCCCATGGCCAGCTCCTCCAAAAATTCATTGATATCATCCAAAAATATGGTATCATGCTATCTCAAAAGAAAATGGTTATTGCCCAGACCAAAATTGAATTTCTTGGTATGAATCTTGATCATGGCACATATCATCCGAATCCACACATTGCCCAGGAATTGCTCAAATTCCCAAATGAGAAATTAACTGTCAATGAAGTCCAGATTTTTCTTGGGATCATTAATTATCTCAGAGATTTTGTTCCTCATATTGCCAAATTTCTCATTCCTCTTCAGAAAATGCTGAAAAAACATGCTCCTCCATGGAGTAAGGAACAAACTGAAGCAGTTGTTAAGCTCAAAGAGCTCATGCAAGACCTTCCTCCTCTTCAGATTCCTTCCACGGGCAAAAGAATTCTTCAAACAGATGCCAGTGATGAATATTGGGCAGCAGTTTTGCTTGAAGAAATCAATGACAAGCGCCACATCTGCGCTTATGGAAGTGGTAAATTCTCTCCAGCTGAACTCCATTACCACTCTACTTTCAAAGAAATTCTTGCAGTCAAAAATGGCATCAAGAAGTTCGAATTTCATCTTATCGGTTACCATTTTTTGGTAGAATCCGATATGGCCTCTTTTCCTCAAATGATGAAATTTAAACAAAAACAGATTCCTCATGCACAGCTTTTGCGTTGGTCAGAATGGTTTTCAAAATATTCTTTTGATGTCAAATACATCCCAGGAAAGAAAAATGTTCTTGCAGATTTTCTTTCCAGACCAAAAGCTCCTCTTGAAATTAACATGTATGTTAAAAATCTCAGATTTGGTGCATATAGAGTCCAGAACATGCCCCGTTTTAATTCCCGATTAGAATATCCTCCTGATATTCGAACTGCCATTCAAGAGAATAGACTTGCTCGAAGTCTTCCAGACCTCCTACAGGCCCAAGAATACGCCATTTTTGCTAATCATGGTGGTCTATTGCTCAAACCCGCTGGACTCCATCCAGAATACCCTTTCATTCATCCACTTTGTTGGGATCCAGATGAAGAATTTCCTGAAGCTCTCAAATGGTTTCTTTGGTATTTATGTAATGCATATACCATTGCCATTCAGTTTCCTACTGAAAAGATCTTTCGAGCTCTCACTGAAACTCTTCGTTTCCAGAATCACACCAGACATGAACTTAAACACTTGTTCTCATTTCTGGAATGGTTTATGCCTCTCATGGCATGGAGACCTCTTTTTGGCTCCGAGAATAGAAAATCCCGACCTGAACCCATGAGGCACACAATTGTCATATTCCATCGACCATGGACATTCATTCTGCCTTCAGGAGATCATTCCACATATCCAGATTCACATACATGTGAATACAGGCCCCAAGTCCATCTCCAGAAACACCAGGTATATAAAACCCTTTCTCGCACTATTGCAGCTGATGAAGCTTCTTACAGGGAATTGCAAAGGCTCTTGTGCCAAGAAAATCGAGTCATTCCTCCAGAAGTATGGCCTTCACATTTTGAACCAGTCACATGGGAATCATATGGTCCTTCTGAATCCATCCGAGAAGCACTCAGAATCTACAGAATTGATCATCCTTTTGAAGAACAAGCTGAAGCTTCTAGTTCAAGAAATGCAGCAGACCCATGGGAACCTTGGTCTCAAGACCCTTGGGATTATGGCATCTATAATTCCATTCGTACACCTCCGTGTTCTGATGAAGAGTTAGAAAGGCTCATTCGACAATTCAGACTTCAGAAAGATGGACCACCAGTTTTCCCAGGCGAATCGTCACATGCTCATGAAGACCTCTCCCTCAGTCAAATTGATACTGACTTACATCCAGGCAGACATGTCAAAAATTGGCCTCAGCCAATTTTACCGACTGAATCATCTCAGCCGTTGCAAGTTTCTTCCTATTCCCCAGGACCAGCTCCAGATTCACCATCATACCTCCCATACTGGAGAGAAATAGAAGAATCCAGCACACTCCCTCTCCCTCCTGATGACACTCCTCCCAGTGACGCAAGACTTGAGGCGACAGCAATTAAATCCTCCTCTGAAGAAGCCTAGGTGTGCGCAGTGTGCAGCCTACTCTACACCCTGTAAAAAATGTAAAAGTCGTGTGTGCTTGTTGTGTGTGCTTGTCAGATAGAAAAGTCTCTGCATTCGCGGCTTTCCCGCGAAATGTTTTCGTCAAAAGTACTGTTCAGTACTGTTTTGTACTGTAGAAGCACTGTTCTGCACTGTAGACGTACTGTTCAGCACTGTAGCAGCACTGTACAAATAGTAAAAGCACTGTGGCAACAGTCGGTTGCATCGTCTATATAAGACGGATATGTTGTGTGATCAATAAGACAGGCCGGAGACTACTATCTCTCAGATTTCTCTCAACCTTCTCCATGATCTTCTAAACTCCCTCTTTCTTCTTCTTCCTAGCCTGGTAAAAACCTCTAGGAACTGCAGCATCTCTCATCTTGTCTAACACAAAGCTAGCGATCTGTTCTCATCTCCAGGAAAGGCTGTTAGTCTCCTAAAAGGCAGACCCTGTGAGGCTTGAGCGTGTGATGCTCGCCTGTGTGGGTTAGCATACCTGGGGACTACGCAGCTCTCCTGCATCTTTGGTATCCGTTCTCATCTCCAGGAAAGGCTGTTAGTCTCCTAAAAGGCAGACCCTGTGAGGCTTGAGCGTGTGATGCTCGCCTGTGTGGGTTAGCATACCTGGGGACTACGCAGCTCTCCTGCATCTTTGGTATCAGAGCCATGGATTTGCTTTGTGTTCTCATGATGAGCAGATATCGTCATGAAAATATTTATATATATAAATTATTATCGGTAGCGATAATATTTTGGATTGACTAGTGATTGTACTTTCATTGTTTGGTTGCATGGATGTGGGGATGTAACTATCCCTTTGTCCTTCTCTCTCACCCCTTAAAAAAAGAAAAAAGAAAAGAAAAGAAAAACATAACATTCTTTGGTCTCCGTTCATATTTCTTGGTTAGTCCGATGCACATCATTCATGATTCATATGCACTAACATACGTTAAACTTAAAAATTTGCTAATTTTATTTGAACTGGTATGTCTACAGTCCGAAGTTTGATTGTTTTTGTAAATTTTTTATAGGCTAGCTAGCTTATGGAAATGCGAACAATTTTAGTGAATCGGATTGGTGGGTGTTGACACCTAATTTTTGCTGATTTGGCGATTCACTTTTAGCTTAGTTTTTAATTAATTTTTATTAATTAAATTTCTTTTATTTTCTGAAAAAAAGAGAAAGAAAAAAAATGAAAAAAATGTAAAAATTTAAAAAGGAAAAGCAGCCTCGAATCGGGCCCTATCCACCCGGCCCGTGCGCGAACTCCATCCATTTTAGGGCCCATCGGCAATTCTTTTTTTTGTCGGGGCCCATCTCTCCTCTTCCAGGCCCCCGCACGCCCCACTTCCTCTCGCCTTCCCACTGGCCTATTCCTTCTTCCTAGCCCATCCACCTTTTTCAGCCCGGTTCGCCTCTTCCTCCTCTGGCCCGTGCGGTTAACACACAAGAAGTGAAGAAGATCTTGGCGTCTGGCCCCGCGATTTGGAATTGGATCGCCTGCCCAGGGTACGGCCTGAGCAGGCGTGACCAGATTGGCCCTCGGCCGTCCGATCCGAGGAACAACAATACTTTTTTACAAAAAGAAAACAGAAACAAAATATGCCCCCGTTAATGGCAGGACACGGTCACCTGGCCCCCTCGTGAGGTGATCCGGATCCCCGGGATATGTGCGAAGCAGAGGATTTGCTGCAGCCATGGGAAATGGATCCCCTGCACTGGGGACCAAAGGCTCCGCCTATTGCAAAAGAAGAGGGGGGGGGGATGGGGGGCGCACCATTCACCATCCATTTTCCCCTGCATCTTGTGTGCAGGGGATCCGGATATAGACTTTTTTTTTCCTACATTATCATCATTAGAATTCGGCATCGTTTCCTCTCTTTTTATAACATTCCTTCACTCCCGCTTCGGGCTTATTTTTAATTTAATTTATTCGGCTTGGGATTTTTCAGCTTAATTTATTCGATTATTGGTCGTGACGCCAAAAGGCTCATTATACAGTTCAGAGACCGATCACGCATAATGTATTTGGTGATTTAAAAGTGGGCACTTGTCGTGACACGATCTCAAGAGGAGCTGGAGTTTGAATGGAACCTCCCAATTTTGCGTCGATTTAAGGGAAGAGAAGAACGTTCGGTGAGCTCTCTTGAAGCCACCCGCACACAATTTTCCCTTGTTTAACTTAAGATGGCGACATGATTTCGATGTATCAAAATGGATTTGTCGACGTGTTTTCTTGGCCTCAAACGGTTTAGTGATGCGAAAGAATGTTGAAATATACTTGAAGCCTTTGACCGAATATACAAACATTTGGTGGTACAAAATTCTGAGTCTGAGTATGAAAATTTGTCATCTTATCGGATGTTCAAGATTCGTCATTGGGAATGAGCAAATCTAAATACGTCTTGATAAAAAAATTTGGGAAAAAGAATAGGATAAATTTCAATTAAGTAAGGAAAAGAAAAGGAAAATAACCTAAGAAAGGGAGGAGAGCCTAGACATCCACCGCGTCGTCGTGTCAGATGGATCCAACCGGTCTTTTCTAGGAAGTGTTCTAATAGGAATGTGCATAATTGGGTCTTTGGGATGCCTTCCTGCTTCTTGGCCTCATTTCGAAGAAAATTCTGTTGATGCATGTATATTTCCGTGACAAAAATTAGCGACTTCTAATGGCTCATCGTTATCTTATCCACATATCAGCTTATCCGGCTATCGCTACGTCGACAACTACTAAAAATCAGTACAAGTACATTCGTAACCCTCAAGTGCGGTCCCACCTTCATTTTGATATTGGTTTCCTCCACCCGAAATTAATTATCCTTTTCCAAATAAAGCATAGAAAGAAAATTCTGTATTACTAAATTTTGATTATGTGGTTTTCGTCGTCCATTCAAGAAATCACTAAGAACAACACATTACTTGTTTTATAATTTTTTTTTTTGCAGGAATGGACCATGTACATTGTTCTAAGCTCAATAAACACGCGGGAGGTGAAACTTTTGCTCATAATCACGCCCAACACATGTCATCGTAACATATATATCGTGAGGTTTAAACCTTTTACTAACTCGGCTAACAAGAAAGTGAAAATCATAGAAGGTAGTCGACAATGTGAGTACATCTATCAACCAAATTGGCATTAAAGTATATACCCGATGTCCGAGAATCAAAAAGAGCAACTGTCAAGGAAGTTCCGCACCAACAAGCAAGGAAGGACCCCCGCGAGTCGTCGCACGGGGCCAGTGGAGATTGTTTTTCTCTGGACCAGATCTAGGGATTGTTTGCAATCTCTGCCGTTGAAACTTTTGCGGGAATCGCCTGGGACCCACGTGATGTAAAGGACTCACCCCGCTACCACCACGTGGCGAGATCGCAGCACTCGAAAAGTAAATCCACACGTGACGCACCGTCGAACGTCAAAACTGCGAAAGATCTAGTCCCCGTAGGACCCGAACTCTTCGACCCCCGCGTCGCCCATTTTTGACTGACCTATTGGATCGGACGGCTCCAGTAGCCTCGTTTCCGAGGACCTCCGCCGCACCGTATAATTATCCTCCTAGTCCCTCCCTTAAACCTCTCCCACGTTTCTCCTCCCGCAAGTTTCGACATAGACCCTAGCTCGCTCGCGAGCTTCATCTGCTTGTCCCGCTGGTGAGTGTGCTTCATGGCTCCCTCAATAATTTCTCTTGTGATCGATGGAAATGGCGGTGTGTTTGACTCTGAAAACTTGAATTCGCGATGAGCTGTTCTTCTTCATTCCGTCTGGTTGGTTTTGGTTGTGGCCGATCGTCTTGAGCTGTTGATTGATATGCCGTATCGACGAGGTCGTCTTCGTTTTCCTGCGGCGCGGTGGATCTTTTCATTTTTATTTCTCTGGTTTCTTGTTTAGTGTTTTTACATGTTTTGGAAAGGATTTCAACGATGTTAAACTGGTTTATGTGCGTGCGTGTTTCGTCCTCCTGCAGATCGGTAATTGATCAGAGGAGGATTTATCGGTTCTCGTTTCTATCAAAACTTGTGAGTGTACCTCTTTTACTTCTCTCCTTTGGTCTAACTTTTCATTTGTACGCCTGTTGAGGAGCATGATTGTTCCATTAGGCTTTGCAACGGATCATTTGTTCATGGAGGAAATGTGGAGTTAAGTGGTATTATGGGTTTTTCCATTAGAGAATGAGTTTTATTTTTTTTATTCTTTTTGCCTTCATTTAGAACATGAATGTCTCACAAGAGGCTTTCATTGATTTTGGACTTTTGGAATTTTTTCGACCAAACATTAGGTAAACTGCATTTGTCAGCCTATTATGTTGAGTTATATACTGATGATGTATGTTCTATATGGATTGCTAAACTCCAATCTTTATGGTGAGTCAATTGGTTATATGTTGAGTTATATACTGATGATGTATGTTCTATATGGATTGCTAAACTCCAATCTTTATGGTGAGTCAATTGGTTATGAACTGGTCTATATGATCTCTGCATGGGCTTATTGGGGAACACACTTATATCATACATCCATCCATCAAATTATAATCTCCCATCTTGTTTGTTGTTTTCAACCTATCACTTGAATATACGAAGTACTCTCGTGGTTGACTCAAGTATGTCTAGATATAATTTGGGCAAAGTCAGGGAGAAGTTTTGATGCTGTTGTTATTAGTTTAGCTGTTTAGTCAAATATGGATGAGAATTGTTCTTCTTACCTGGCGTGGTTTAGTATCTTGTTTAAATTTAACAGCTAATGTAGGGTTATTCTAACTCAATACACATTTAATTGCCAATATCCTTATCTATCATTAGTTTGACTCATCATATCCACTAGGGTTTGCTATCTTCAGGAGGCCAAATATTTTGTGGATTCTGTTGCGTTATTCCTAGTGGATAATGGAACCAATAGGGTTCACTTTACAGCTACAGAGGAACATGAACTTCCTGTTTCACTTCTTGACGCTGTTATTGTACTCGTTAACTCCTGCAATATCAAGTAGTTGGAAAGAGTTACATATGAGCTCTTTGAGAGTTTCTTGTTCCTTTTGAAAGAGCTGTGGACTAAACTGCATTCTCGAATGTACAACTCTTTGGTGTGCAGCTAGCAAAAAGACTTGTTAAGCAATATGAGGGTCAATGATCTGGCAGAGAGCATTTTCAAACTTTCTATCAGAATCCAATGTGCTACTTTTATGCCAATTGATCAAATCAAAAGAAGCATTTTTGGGTTACCTCAGTCTAGTTTCAAAGATTTTATTGTGGGTTATTGGGAAGTATCACCTTGCATCAATTTTTGACTATCTAGTAAACAATGAAAAAATTGGAAAAGCATTCACGGTGAAGAGTGCAAAGCTTCAAAAAGTCTGGATTAATAAATTTCTAGGCAAAGGAGAGTGATACATTATTGAGTTTCGTTGTTGCTTCTTTGTTTTGGTTTGAGTTTACTTCCTTAGGGAAATTTGGCCATCTTTTGCTGTTGAACGATATTGACGATTTTTTGAACGATATTGACGATTTTGAAGAAAGAATTATTGTGTTCAGAATCTATTATGAGATATGGTCATTTATTAGCAGCTTATCTTTGTAACTTTAAATGCTATTGTTGAGTTCATTTTGTCGAAAAGGTGGTGGTCTATTTGTACCTCTGTCTTGGATCTCAGGTTCTTTGTCTCCTCTTGTTTTATTGTCTCCTCTCGTTGACTCTGTTGAATGAATTGAAAGTTCATGGACCATATTACACATTTATCCAAATTTTAGAAACTATTTATGCTAGTATCCCTACGTAAAATGCTCTCCATCCCCCCCCCCCCCCCCCGAAAAAAAAAGAAAAAAGAAATGAATGAATGAATTTGGGACTCGGTTTACTTAGGAACATTGTTTCCTAGTTAGATGCTACTTTAGATTTTCTATACCTAAAACCACTTGAGCCAAACTAGGACACAGGCACTACTAGCCATAACACGGGCTCCATAAATGACATAGACACAACGAGTAAGATTAATCCCACCAAAAAGGTCTGGAACTTTTATGAGACATTACTATCCTAATTACTTTTTTGGCCTTACAAATATTTCAAATTTATATTAATAGCCTAAAAGTTACTTTCCATCACAGTTCGGCCCATAATGGCCGCTTAAAATCCCAAGTGGCCATTTGGACTGAAATTTGACTGAAGGTACTTTTGGATCATTGGTATACATTTGATAATATCGATATGCTAAGAAAAAATGTTTAGAGCATGGACGTCTCTTGCAATGAAATTTCAAGCTTTATGGGGGGATCGGTTATAAGATTACTTAGTATTTAAAATCAATCACATGATTGCACAAGATATGTACTTTGATGGAGAGACGCTGATTAATGTTTCACGGAGCCCGACGGTGGACGGGCTCTTCATCACTTGCCCTTTTAAGCGTGGATTGGGCCATCGGGGCACATAATGAGTCTTGGGCCGATGAGGCCCATCTTGTCTTTCCAGCTTAACTCAACAAAGAGTAGCAGCAAAAGCACATTGTGCAATTTCAGTACCATCCCACGACGTTAATGTACATAGTATTGATTGGGTACGTAAGTTTCGTGACGTGGGTCGGTCGATCGTGGATTTGGGCGTTGGTCTTTGGGCTTAGAGTTATCGGATGGCAGCAACGGGGGAGATGCGTGTGCGATTGGCGACCGCATTAGGCTAGCGAGTGTCTAGACGGCGCTCATCGCGGAATTCTCGGCCAGTTAAGCGAGAGTCATCAAGGTTTAGGTACTAGAATAGAATTAAAACCAGGCGTGTATATCACATCCCCTAGCGGTTTGTACTGTAACGTTCATCGAACTACTTCCTACAGTGGGAAAATCTTAAGAAATCTCATTTTTGCATGTAGCTTTCTTTCTTCAATGAGCTTTGTACGGCTTATAATGCCTTGATCCATCACGGCTTGTCAGCCAATAAAATTGGATCTCTATTTCACTCTGGCTGGCTGAATTTACATTTTCTTACCAACTGTAGTCTTAGTTTATTCGACTGTGTAGATAGCTAAAAACATAATTAGAGTATTTTTTTTTTATCTTGATATCATATTCCTTTCTCTTTAACTTGGGAAGTTGTATCTTTATACAGACAGAACATAAGATACAGTCCGAATTAGGTCCACTTGATATGAGCCTAGTTCAAGTTCCAAAAATGCTATCTGTCTTGAGAAAAGAGTGGGCTCCATTTGCCTATTGCATTCCATTTAAGGTCAACTATCTGCAATTTATCTGTTTCATTTCATAAACTTCATTAGAAATTATTGAAGTTTACTATTCAAATAACATGATAATTAATTCAATAGCATGTATGTCAGATGGGACAAATTTCTACAACACTAGTGACCAAAAAACCCTATTCATGGATGATGCTCATCCATTTACCGAAAAACCCTGTCCATGGAGGATACTCTTACATTTTATGGATGATTGTTATTGATATGAGTAAAACAGCATCAGATGTTATTGTCCTTGCAGTTAAGTGAAGATAATCGTCTGAAAACTGCACGGTCAAAGTGAAAACAATGGCACGCTTGTCCACAATGAAAACCATTTGTTTGCCAAATGCCCTGTAAATATATCTATCCTGTAAGGAATTCTCGTAGGCTGGTTAAAGTTTAAAAAAGTTAAACATAGTGACTGATTTAACATCCTTGGGATTCAAATATTTTAGCTATCTTGTTATGGGAATATATACTGATTCAGGGAATATAATTGCTTACAGCAATTATATAGTAGCATTTGCAACTAAAATGTAACAAGTTACTCGCAAGAAGATTGAATAGATAGTGAAGGTCCTAAAAATATAGAAAAGGAGTTCAACTAATGCATGTTGGAGTAATTACACAAGCTCCCTTTCCTTGTTATAGCAATAAGTAGAAATATGTATTGAGTGGTACCTCAGCAGCTCTCACCGAAGCCAGCTGCAAATCTTCCTTGACAGCAATGTGAACTCTTTATTTGGATTTACTCTTCATCTTTTGATATATTTCCTTGATGCTCGGCTTTCTGAACGAGGAGCTTTGAACGACCAAATGCTACTTTGGAGCTTTGAACTGTGAGAGGTCAATGCATAAATACTTCAGAAAGCCGAGCATCAAGGAAATATATCAAAAGATGAAAAGTAAAATATTCAATCATGTATACTCAAAAGCACTGAATAGCTACCAAGGAGCTCAAAAATGAAGAACTAACTAAACTAACAAGATAGCCAACCGTGCTACATAAGCATGCCAAAAAAATAAAGCCATAGAGCAAGCTCAACCTGACTGGAGATTGTGCAATGAAAAATTAAACCACAGATACAGAACTTTAGCCCTGATCAGTAGTAAAGACAACTCACATCTCCGCTGGCCTCATGGAAACTGCGATTTGGAAATTTCTAGAAGTGTAACTAGAATCAACAGTGATGTTGATATTACAAATATTACAAACTGCAACTGAGTCATACGTATAAAAGCCAACATGGGCTCCAATGGAAAAAGTAATCTGCCGCCAACAAAACACTGAAATGGGTAACACTCCAAAAGCTTCAAGAACTATAATATTTCTTTATGTTACTCTCCTTTAGAACGGATTACGGCTACATAAAATAATATTGAAGTCGTCTCAAGAGAACGACAATATCGTTCTGTACTCAATGGTATTGAAAATATAACATAAAGGTGAAGGCAAAGAGTTATTGCCAAACTCTATAAAACCACCTGCCCTAAGCAGTTATGTAGCAGAAATTGAGAGAATTGAAACCTATGGAAATTGATCAATCACCACAATTAGCAATATCTATGACATGTTGAACTTCTTGACAATTTATGTTGTCATGGGCGAGAATCTGCCATGTGATTCAAATGTTTCTCTATTAGCAGTTTGATGAGGGGATCCTCCACATCACTGCCAACCCGGGTCTTGTCTCGACAAACTGAAACCTTTTCATCAACTGTGACAATGACGACCTCCTCTTTCCGAGTTAAAAGCTCATTCGCCACTACCGCATGCATTTTGTACTTATTAAGAGCCATATCAGCCTTCTTCAGCAGGATGTTCTTATCAGTCTCTAGCTGTCATTTAGTAATAGAGAAAAATTAATTATCTGTATTAGGGATTAATATCAAGTCTCAAGTCAAAGACACGCTGGGTAATACCTTTTGCAAAATCTTAGACAGGGGAAGAAAGTAATATCCAAATAAAGAGTTCACATTGCTGCCAAGGAAGATTTGCAGCTGGCTTCGGTGAGAGCTGCTGAGGTACCACTCAATACCTATTTCTACTTATTGCTATAACAAGGAAATGGAGCTTGTGTAATTACTCCAACATGCATTAGTTGAACTCCTTTTCTATATTTTTAGGACCTTCACTATCTATTCGATCTTCTTGCGAGTAACTTGTTACATTTTAGTTGCAAATGCTACTATATAATTGCTGTAAGCAATTATATTCCCTGAATCAGTATAGATTCCCATAACGAGATAGCTAAAATATTTGAATCCCAAGGATGTTAAATCAGTCACTATGTTTAACTTTTTTTAACTTTAACCAGCCTACGAGGATTCCTTACAGGACAGATATTTTTACAAGGCATTTGGCAAACAAATGGTTTTCATTGTGGACAAGCATGCCATTGTTTTCACTTTGATCGTGCAGTTTTCAGACGATTATCTTCACTTAACTGCAAGGACAATAACGCCTGATGTTGTTTTACTCATATCAATAACAATCATCCATAAAATGTAAGAGGATCCTTCATGGACAGGGTTTTTCGGTAAATGGATGAGCATCATCCATGAATAGGGTTTTTTGGTCACTAGTGTTGTAGAAATTTGTCCCATCTGACATACATGCTATTGAATTAATTATGATGTTATTTGAATAGTAAACTTCAATAATTTCTAATGAAGTTTATGAAATGAAACAAATAAATTGCATATAGCTTAAATGAAACGCAATAGGCAAATGGAGCCCACTCTTTTCTCAAGACAGATAGCATTTTTGGAACTTGAACCATATTCATATCAAGTGAACCTGATCCTGACTGTATCTTATGTTCCGTCTGTATAAAGATACAACTTCCCAAGTTAAAGAGAAAAGAGTATGATATCAAGATAAAAAATACTCTAATTATGTTTTTAGCTATCTAAACAGTTGAATAAACTAAGACTACAGTTCGTAAGAAAATGTAAATTCAGCCAGCCAGAGTGAAATAAAGATCCAATTTTATTGGCTCAGAACTAGCCAAGGCAATCTTGGAACATTGCGATGATGAGTAAAAGCATACTTGTAAGTAATTAGTACTATTGCGCAGTGCAAGAAGAACCAGTTCTTCTGACTTATGAGAGACAATTGTCTAGGTATTCCTACTCACTTCAGGGAGCATTCAGGGACATAGAGATTTGCAAAGATAACCCTCGACAGCTTTGACTCCTCACAGAATGGTGTTCAAACATGAAAGTACCCAAATGACAAGTAACAATTACTTAATTCACTTAGGATTATAGAACAATCTTCTAAAGATATGACAAGAGGGGGGAAACCACTGTAACTTCCCAATTTATGCAACAACACTTCACAACGAGGACATTAACACATGGAAGCAGGAAAAGCTCTTCTCCAACTTTCTCGAAGAAACCGCTACTGCAGAATGAATTGAAAGAGTTCCAGCAAAGTACTAAACAATTACCATGCTTTTCCAAGGTACATAAAAATCAGATACTGCAGTTGCAAGATAAAATATTGCATGTGGCCCAAGAACCCTAAGTGATGTTGCAACCATCTATAACATTTGCACACACCAAAATCTCGTTATGGAGATTGACTTCTACCAATATGCTTAAAAACCAGATCAAAGAGCTATTAAGTTTCATAGTGGAATAGTGACCGCACCAATGAGTAAGCAACAAATGTTATGAAACTTCATCACAAAGAGAAGGATCCTCTAATGGATAAAGAAGGCTGGGGAAATGAATCAAGTTGAAGGAATTTTACATTAGAAACAAAGAGGTAGCTTATGCAAAACTTCTCACGTCAGTCATAATTTTAAAATACAGGGGGTCAATGATATTTTCTTTACTACCTAAAATTTAGCATTTGACATTAATGAGATGCTCCAAATGAGAGCAAACAATCATTCTAGTTTGTTTCATACTGATATGAATAAATCACTTACCTAATATATCACTCCTTGCAGTGTTAATTTTTTCACATTATTCTTGCTTATTCCCAGCAGACAAGGGGAAAAAAAAAGTAGATGGGGCTGTGGGCCTATGAAGCATCCGAATATTCATAAGCTATCATCAAATTCACCACACAAGCAACATTATTGCATCGAACTAGTAGTTCACATTAGTTGAAGGAATTTGTTGTTAAGCCCACCATATATAGTACGTGCATGTTTTCAACCTATTGAAAGAGTAAAGCGCAGCAATTTCCATGCATCATAAGTCATTCTGACATGCAAAAAGAAGGTTCTATGATAAACATTAAACAAGGTTCACAAGCTACGCAGTGATATCACCAATCAAGAGTGCATTTAAATATTTAGATAGAAAAATCAATGGGAGAAGCATATAGGTTCAACAAATCCTGCTTCTGACATAGTGCACCACATAAAGCTGTTAAAACGGCATAGTGCATCATTAAGTAAGAATGAAAAGTCTAAGAGACCTTTCTTGATGTTGCTCATGTAATCTTCATCTTAGTGAGAACAAAAAATTTAGTGATGCAAACCTGAAGATATTCAAAAATGGTCGTGAAGGGAAGTTTCAGCAATAGCCATTTTTCAACCACCTGGAATTGAATATAACCACAAATTGAATCAATCTCAAAATGAACAAATTGTTCACTATTACATGACAAGCTAGTGAAGTCAAACATCATTGGAAAGATACAATGTGGAAGAATATTTCAATTTAAGAAGCATCTATGAGTGTTCCATACATTGTGATGGTCGCTGATAGCCATCTTGACAGCTTCAGAATATGGCTCCCTCACTTTAATTTGAGAGAAAATGATTAGATAGATCATATGATGGGATGATCATAAGTTTTGTAGTTAAGATTAAATATATTACTTAATCAGAATGACAAGATGGCCAAAATTTGAGAAAATTCGGAACTGTCTGCACGGAGATGACACATTTTCTAAATGAAAATGCATCAACCTTCCACAGATATAGCAAGACTCAAGTCAAGAGGAACAATATGTCTCGAGTTTATTTTCTAAGGGCTACATACCCTTTAACTGTTTGTTTGACCACTCTTATCGGAATAAGGATCTTCCACATAGATCCCAATTTATATATAAGCACCCATGGGAAAAGATAATTGTTGACACCTAATTTTTACCGATCTAGTAATTCACTTTTAACCTTAGTTTCTTAATAAAATAATTATCAATCATAAATTAAGAGTTTCTTTCATCGTGATTTTAAAAGAAAACAAAAAAAGAACAAAAAGAGCGAAAGAAGAAAGAGGAATCTCTTTCGGATTGGGCCCACGCTTGGATTTGCGCAAGTCATGAGATTGGCCTCGTTTCGCAGCCCACACGCATATGCTCTTCGCTCGGCCCATTCTCCTCAGCCCATCGTTCAGCCTTCCTTTTCCCGGGCCCGTGCCCGCTCTCTTTTCCCTTTCTCGCGCCCGGTCAACGAGGAGATCTGCCTCGGGCAGAATCAGCGTGATTTGAGGAAGAGAGCGAAAGCAGGAGTCTTCAGCGAGGCAGAGGCAGACATCAAGATAGGAAGCCTGCACGCTGAAAAAAAAAAAAAAGAGGAAGATGGGAGCAGACTCGCAAAGAGGAAGATAAAATCTCTCCCTCTCGGGGGTTTTTCTCTCTCTCTCTCGGACGGACGCTAGGGCTCCGGAAGCTCTTTCTTCAGCTCTCCCGCACAAAAGGGCTGAGGAGCTCACGGCCGTCGTCTTCCTGCCAGCTCGTCCGCAGCTCGTCCTCCTCTTCCTTCCAGCTCACCTCCGGCGGTTCACCCGCAGTTCGTCTCTTCCGCGACCTCGCCGGGTCCCTCTCTCTCACGGCGCTCTCAGCTCGCAGCCGCCCTTCCCAGCTCGCCCGCATCCTTCAGCTCCCAGGCCGACTCCCTTAGCTCAGCTCCGGATCCCCGAGCTTCATCGCCTGCCCCCAGCTCGCCCCTGTTTCTCTCTCTCTCCTCCAGCTGGTTCCGCTTGGCAGTGGGGGGCCTCCCTGAGCTCCGGTCCTCTCAGCTGCTCGCGGGAGCTTCCGGTCCGCCTTCTCCACGCCCGGAGTTCGCCGCCCACAGCTCGCCGTCTTCCTTCAGCTCCACCGCCCGCCGCCCTCTCTCTCGAAGAGAACTCCCCGCAGCTCCCCCAGCTCCCGCAGCTCCCCTGCACACGCTCTCTCTCTCGCTGAGCTCGCCGGCAGCTCCCCACAACGCACAGACGCGGCGCCCAGACACACGGCGATCCTCCCAGCTCGCCGCCGCCCACATCATCTCTCAGCTCGCCGCAGTTCCTTAAGCTCGCCCTCTCTCTGTCTCGGCTGCGTCCCTCAGCTCACCGTCTCTGCCCTCCACGCTTCCAGCTCGCCATTTCGCCCACAGCTCCGCTCCGCTCCCTCTCTTCCCTGAGCTCAGCCGCCCCCTTCAGCTCCTCAGCTCACTCGCCCCTGCATCTCACCTCGCCTCTCCCCAGCTCGCAGCCACCTCGTCTCTCAGCTCGCGTCCCCCTCAGACACACACACAGCCGCGCCCTTTCTCCCTCTCCCCTGAGCTCAGCCTCTTCTTCCCTCTGCAGCCCTCAACGCCCTCCACCCCTCGAGCTCACAGCTCGCCTCTGCCTCTCGAGCTCCCAGCTCGGCCTTCCTCCCAGCTCGGCGAGTAACGATGTGGATAAGGGAGGGATGGTGCGTTGGGAGAGGGAGAACAGTGATGGCGATGGCGAGTGCATGAAGATGGAGATCGTTTATAAGGACTCGGCCCCAAGAAGCGGGTGGTTGGGATGGGTGCTCGGGGATTACTCCGAGGACGCTAAGGCGGCTTTCACGGCTTTGACCGTGAGTTTTCTGTTCAGGTCGTTCTTGGCTGAGCCAAGGTCGATTCCTTCGAGCTCTATGAAACCAACTCTGGATGTAGGTGACCGCATCATGGCAGAGAAGGTAAGTTCGTCTCCGGCGTGCTTCATTCCAATTCAGTGATATTCAGGTGCTTGCTGCATTTCTTTAATCATGATCCTCGTGTATAGTTTTGACTTAAATTTAGATTAAGTTTGCTATGATTTCGTCGATTTGGCACTGGATGCACATTAACTGGATTTCCTGAGTATCTGTGATTATGATTTTGGATGGTTCATTGGTTTATATTAAAGTTGATTCATGAATGGTTTGTAATTTAGGTCGAGGTTGGTCTGGGAACTAAAACTTATTAATCATCGCCGAGCTTTACACGTTCGGTGAAATGTCGAGATGAAAATCCGAGTTATTTTCTTTGATTTTTTTTTGCTTAGTTATATATTTGTAATCGCTTAAAGAAGTTTTTTTTTAGCCTTGCATATAGAGCAAAAATGATGAAATCGCCGTTTTTTTTTTCTCCAGCGATATTTTTTTTTATGTTAATTGGTATTGAACAGGGGCGTGGGTGATTGAAGAGGACGAAGAGGACAAAGTGCATATGGTCGGTTGTTAGTTTAGCTTTAGAATGGGCTAAGTCTATTAATTAACACTAATGTTGGGAAAGCTGAAATAATCTTTGACGGACAACTAGGTGATTCTTTGACACTTCTTAGCTTAAATTGCATGCCATATCAATTGTCTGTGAATGTTTGGATGTACGATTAAACTCTAAGCATGACTTGATGGATAACTCATGTGATTGTCTCGAGTTAGTTAAATTACATGGTTCAGCTTCATGTCAACTGTGAGATTGTTTGTTTAATCTGATATGCGCATAGCTGATGATTTGCTTGACTGAATGCATTGAGCGATCGTCTGAACTTTGAAATCGAGACCCATTGGACTATGGTTCGTGGAAATGACGAGGAGGTGGCTTTAACGGAGACGATGTCATTAGGCTGATGTCCATTTTGGTCTCGATCTTGTAAAGTTTATAGAGAGCCTGTGTAATTTTAATTAGTGGACGAGTATGCAGATTTTATATTCTTGTCCTAAGTAGTCGCACTTAATTATTTGATTGTTTATTATTGCATTGTATTTCAATGTTTTGAGTGTTTATTTCTCGCACCGTCTTTCAACAAATCGCATGTTGCTTTCTTTTCTTAATTTGTCTTTAGTCTAGATTCGCATGAAAATGACCTTATAGGATTAATTGTATGAATACTCAGTAGATTTGAATGACCTTTAGGGCTTTAAATGATGAGCAAAAACGCTTGACCAATTTTGATTTAGTGACCAACTAGTTAGGTATCGAAAGGGCGCTAGTAGAATTGTTCGCGTAAACAAGTCCCCGAGTTTAGAATCTCTGGTTACGTAGGGATCAAGACGACACTCCTGCGTCTTGATCGGTTTCTAGCCGACCCCAATAGGCTAGTGCCGACTCCTAGAAGCATTTTAGGTTGTTAAATAACATTTTAAAATAAACACACCTAAATGTCACTCGAGGTATGGAATTGGGAGAATCCAAGCTCGAGATTGAGGAATCGAGAGCAAATATCTCTAAACCTATCTTTCTCCCCCCTAAAAAAGGTTGGAATTTTAGGTTGCGACAATAATAAACTGTTTTTTTTTTTCAGTTTTGTCACTCGAATGAAGCAGCACAGACCTTTAATGTGGGTCTCATCTATAAACTCGAAACATTCAACGGATCATCTGGCAAAGATCCACAAAAAGGCTGGCAAGTTCCCCTGGTTCAAAAGTGGGGAGAAAAGGAAATCAAATTGACGCTTCATCATACAATACCCTCAAACTCTAGTTTGAGTGTTAGTAATTAAGAAATCACATGGTTAACTATTACCTTCGATACAAAAAGATAACCGCATAACCTGCCTTTAAAAAATACCTGCAACATGTCAACAGTCGGACTTATTTGAAGAATGTCGACTCCGAACAATAGGCAGTGATCAATTAATAATAGGGGAAGCCGTCATACTCAGTGGAAGCTGCTCCTCGATGGCCCGAGCTGAAGTTATCGATGTAGCGCACACAGCGTTGCTCTAGAGGGACAGTACCACCCGAGATCACGCAAACAACTCGCTTAGCTATTCCGTCTTCTTCATTAAGTGGGGAAGCGAAGAACAGCTTAACAAAAGCAAGCGAAGGATCAAAGTGCAGAAGCATGAAGTCAATAAAAACAGCTCACGAGTCGACAACGAATTCTTGTCGAGGAACTCCTTCAATTTGTCTCTGATTTCGAGGCTATCTTTCAGTAGAGGGGCCGAGTCGAAAAAAGATTGTATCTCTGCTCTAGACGTATCCTCCTCTGCTGCTGCTTCCGGACCAGTCTTAGAAGCCATCGCAAATTTCTACAGCGCCCAGATCATCGGACGACATCAACTAAGATAACGAAACAGAAGGCAAAGGCATTTCTTGAATCGATGGGACTCATCCTAATTAACAGCTAGAAAACAACAAAAACCAGTTACATCCTGGGAAACACATCAATCCAGCAAAGAGGTCTGTCAAACTGGACGCATCTACTCATTTTCCAACAAAAGTCCAACAAAACTCTCATTCATCACTCTGCAATTAACAACAACAACAACAACCAAAAAATTGATCTTTCCAGCAGGTGAATAAAATCAAGTCTTCAAGCCAGTGAACCCGAACAAAAGAATTCCTCAGGACAAAAGACCAAGGCAAGCATTCAGTAAGTTCAGCCTCAACTCTCTGGAAAAAGAGCGAACTAATCGGATTGAAGTACCTTCGAGAGAGAAGAAGAAGAAGAAGAAGAAGAAGAAGAATGCAAACGAGGAGGATCGACGGGAAAATCGGTTAGATCGGGATTGCCTTGAGAAGGGCAATTCATTTTCAGTGATTGGAGAAAGTGAAAGTTAAGGAATATCGATATGCTTCTTTTCCTATGGCTATGCAATATTTATCCCGTTGCCTATTTGCTGCTTTAGCAAATGCTTGCATTGCGTACTGTTCCCAATTTTCTACTCCCAAAACAAGAAAGCAGTTTAAATTATTTTTTTAATTTACGTTTAGCTTTTCATGGGTAGACTTGCTATTGAAAAATGAATAATTAATATGATCAGCTGTTGTTTTCGAATTGTAGTTATTCAAGACTGTTTCTGCTTTACCATTTTCTTATGGTAAACCTTTTAATTTTGCTTTTTGACATCGGCTGAAATTTTGGTGTTATAAAGGTGTTTCTGTAAATTGAGATGTATTGGTGAAGAATGAAGAAATTCTAATTTTATGGACTGTAAGTATTGAATCAATAAATATGATTAGTACTCTTTTGTGTCTAAAAAGCGCTCATTTATAGAGTATATTGCCCATTAGCAATTTCTTTAGGAGAGACATTCTATTAAACAGATCCTTAGTTATGACAGTACAATTTGTTGGTAAATGAAAATATCTGTTGATGGTTTACTTAGTTTTTGTTGGCTCGAGACTTGGTTTGCAGGATAAGGTCGCAGGTTTGATTTCATAATCTATCCTAAATCTTAGGAGATCTCGATTAGTCTACGAAGAAGGAACCTACTCTGTTGATACCTAATTTTTAACATATAGATTTAATTTGCATTTTACATTTTAAAACAAACGTCGCGGATAATAGATTTTTGTTTTTGGAAGGAAATATTGGGCATATCTTGAGCGAAATCGAAAAAAGGATGAAGTCTATTTTTACTATATACAAGAGATAAGGGCAAAATAAAGAAATCTGGTCAAATCTTTCTGAAATATTTGACCAAGATTTTTTCTTCATCTCTAAAGAGGCGTCCAGGAGCAATGAGGCAAAGGGGGATTCTTTTCTTTTATTCGGTCAAATCTTGAAAGGATTTGACCGAATTTTTTTGTTTCCTTTCCTTGAATTCCAAATTTCATTACATAAATAAGAAAATGCTTAAAAAATATACCTTTTTGCATGTCATTTAATTCATTTAGTTAAATATAGTTAAATAGCATGTCATTTAGTCCAAATTAATCTCATATAGGTCATGTCATTAGGATTAAATTTCCATGCATTACATATTAACTTAGTCTTTCCATTTTAGAATATTATCTGTAGTCAAGATAAAATTTTAGTTTAAATTAGGGATTAACGTGACTTAGTTTCTAGTCTAAATTAAATGTTATTCGACTATAGATAATTAGTTCCATTAAATAATTCTGAAATTCACATAATTGCACTTAGGGTTGCATTAAGATAATTGCATATAAGATTGTTTTTTTTATACATGGATTGCATATACATAAAAAAAAACCTAAAAAAAGATCTTTTTGTTGATTTGCTTCATCCTTGTTATTTTCTTTGTTTATTGTTTTATTTCTTTAAGCATTTACATTAGTGTTTGCGCACCTGCGTGATCACCGTGCATGTTAAGAAATAAAGTTAAAATCAATTCAAGCTGCTTGTAGATTATTTTTGAAATAAAGTAAATAGTTTTCAAGTCCCCGAATTCATGGTCTCTGGTTCGTAGGGGTAAAGTACTACTCTCAGTATTTTACATGGGTTTCTAATCGACCCACCATAAATAGATTAGTGGCGACTCCAATTGAAATCAATTTGGCATGTTAAGAACTTAAACCTAAGTTGCGAATTTGTATGGGCTTGGAAGAGCTCGAGCTAGGTTAAACTTAGTAATCCATTAGCCGAACCCTAGGTGATGCACCTTTGGTGAGGTTGCGACAGTATCTTATCACAAGATTAGTGGAATCCTAACATACCTTCAGCATCCAAGACATGAAAGATAGCTTGAGGCAAAAAATTAATCATCTTATAGAAAGTCACAGATGCTATCTTGTCCTCTCCTCTACATTTTGTTTCATTCTTACCATGCTCTATTTTTCTTAAGGAGATTTGGAATCCCTTTGTTTTGCTAGAATAGGGCAACTGTGAATCCTTAGAATTTGTAGTTTTCCAGCGAGACGTACTTAAACATATACTTCATTCTCGGTCTTACGCTGCATATCCTTTCTAAACGTTGTGTTTTTCTTTTTATCCAGTTAGTCTTGTCTGTTTGTCTTGGTGACAAGCTGCGGAAAATCTTCTTTCTTTATTTTTATTTTTATTTTGGTAAGATAAGTATTTTTATTTATCTTTGAAGCCAGCTATACAAAAAGAGGGATCTGGTACCACAAGAAGCTTTCACTTAGTATTGCACCTATATACCAAGTAAAAGAGTATTATGGTTCTCACAGGAAATACAAAAGTCCAAGCAAAATAAAAGGACTGCATACTAAAGGATTACAATAAAATAGAGGCGTCAATGCCTCAGCTTTGTTGGACCTGACGGATCATCTTCTTCTTTATTTTTTTTGGTAAAGATCTACTTCCTATTTGATCTCCCTTTTTCCCTAAAAAAAAAGTAATTTGATGAGGGTTGCTAATCTAATGTCTGTAACTTAGTCGAGTTAATGTCTTGTAACTTAATTAGAGTTAACTCTATTAAGATAAAAGTTGGTAAATTTGGGGCATAGGTAAGAAAAGCAAAATAAAAGTTAATAAAGCGACGAGAGAGGTGGAGAAATTAAAGAACCAAATAGATGTTCAAAAGTAAATCAAATCTGAGCTATATCTCCAAATTATGTGGTGGTATTGAAAGAAAGTTGGTGAATAAAGTTAATTTAGGTTGGTAATTCCTAAATGTCAAGAAGTTGTTAATCTAGACAAATACTTAACAACTTTGTAGAAAAGTGGGTAATGAGTATAAGCGATTTAAATGAGAGTTGATATCCTATAATTATTTGGTAATTTAGTTTGACAAAAGTTCACTCTGATATGTGTTGAAAATTTCATATGATAGTAATTTTGAACCAGTAAGTAAAAATAAGTGAATGCCCCGAAATTGTTACTTTGTGAGTAATACAAATAGTCAGTACTTGTATAGACTCATTGAAGAGTTACAAACAAGTTATAAAAAGAAAAAGTCGCTGCTTTCTCTTTCTCTCTAACAATCTTTTTGACACTTGCTAATGTCGATATTTTTTCATAAGGCATGATAGCACTAATCCTGAAACTATAAAATTGAGCCGCGCACCATTTGCGACGAGAAGCAAGGCATCTTTTCCTTGTTCCAAACTCAAAGTAGGCATACATTTCATGTAAATAATTACCGAATCCTCTGGTTCAGATGAAGAATTTTCTATGCATTAATTTTTTGAACTTTCATGCGTTTTGACTCGATAACAAAGATCCATCGACAAGAAATAGTTTACAGTCAAATAAAATATCGCATGCATGAAGTTTGAAAACACAAGAGAATTGACAGTGAACAAATCATTATTTCTTCAAATATATCAATGAAGGGTTCGGAAAGAACCCAATCCCCTCACGATTCTCTTTTCGAGCATATGGCGTGAGAAATTAGCAAGATGAAGTATAGATTAAACATTTGCGCTAACGGTGGCATCGCAACTACTACGATGACTCCACGACCACAAGCCCATTAAGATGCCCCAGAACAATGGATACGCTTTCCAGTAGCTAGACAAACTAATGGAGCTCTGCTGAACAATGGACTTAACTAAGAGTTCCGTCTGTTCCAATTCATTAGATAAAAAATCACCTGCAATATCGCAAAGCACGGTTTCTGCGCATCTCAAAGCCCCTTTAACATTACTTCAATCTTAGCCTACTTCCAGATCCCCCACGAAGTTAATGGAAGAAGGGCCTCCGTTGCTTCGAGGGCAGTAGCATCTACAGATGGAGAAACAAATGGTCAATGTTCCTTGGGTGAGAGTGTAGCGGGAACAATTTCAAACATTTTTAAAGCCCCTATGCTTGAAAATTACAGAGGAGCCGACTGTACAGATACATAGAATACATATCCGAATACGCAGCATGACAAAATTGTAGAACAAAATGTTGAACCTATCAGCATCTCCTGCGACAAAGCTTTATGGACACGCTTCTTTCAGGATAGGACACGTAATTATAGACTGCGAAACAGTTTCAAAAGATACAGCATGCAGGCCAAGGAACTAAGGGACCTTGGTTCGATATGGCCAGTGCTGGATCAGCATCTGTGGAAAGACTCGCCAGTGATATTCAAATGTATTGGTCTTCGACTAGCTTCTTCAATTCCTCTTAACTTCTTGGTTCATCAAATCCCTAGCTTCCCTTATAAGAGTACCTTCCCGACTGAAATGGTAGGCATCTATCACTGTCCTTATCCATGTGTGAAGCTTCTCTGGAGTCCTGCAGATTGGAAATGAAACAATTATGACATACCTAATAAAAAATAACTAGCGTTCAATTCCTACAGTAAGAGAATCAGAGGCAGCTCTTCAATTAGTTGGAATATGCCACAGGAAAGTGGCACTCAAGGAGTTCACAATGTTCCATCCCGCAATGAAGTATTTTGTACAAGCTTCCTCTTTCCTATATGTCTTTGTTGGTTTTACTCTCGCCTAATGTATTTCCTATTTAAACTCACAATACCCGTGCAATGCAATTCGTGACTTGATCAATACAAAAGGAATAGTTCCTGTACATACGTGTAGAGGCAGTCTATATCATTCCCTTCAAGTTCTTCTCCTGGGGTAAATGCATCTTTCAAGGCCGAAAATTTCTCCTCAGGATCCTCAATAGTTAGTAGGTACTTCAATACCCTTATCTCTTTTGGCATCAATCTTTGAAGGTTGCCTCTAGCAGTCATGTACAAATGATACAGAATATCCTTGACCTGGAAAGAACAAGTAACAATGACCAATTAAAACAAGCGTTTTAGAAAATTCTACTAAACTCGTTCTCAAGCCATTTGACGAGACAGAATTTTGAGGTAGCATTTCGTAAATTTGAAGCTGGGGGACTGCAGCTCTAATCCATAGCAAATATGGAAAAGTAAATTCAACTGTGGGATGTAAGCATATTTAAAATCAGTGAAGTATAGCAGGAAAATGAAAGAGACTTTCCCAGGCTCCTCCCTCCCCTCACCCCCCCCCCAAAAAAAAAGAAAAGAAAATGAAAACGTATATCAACTGCCATTAACGTGGTACTGTGAAGTGTCCACTAAAAAACTGCTATATTGAGATTGAGATCAACAGTCGCATTTAAAATTGGTAATTACCACTAGGTTCTAGTAAAATAGATGAAAAGAACTACGATAAATGAACTCATCATAAATAGATCCTTATTTTCCCCTAGGTCCCACAATCAATTTTCTTTTCCTCAACCTTTCCTCCTAATGCCACTTTTGATATACAAATGCATTCCCAATCAAGCGACAGGAAATAAAAAAATAAAGTTTTACTTTAAAAACTTCCGTACCTCATCTTTCATCATGTTTGATTCCTTGGCTGCTGACCATGCTTTCGTAATCATCAACACCAATGCCGAATCAAGTTCATTTTTTGCAGCTAGATTGTCTATTTTTTTACAAGAAGCATCTAATGAGGCAGAGTTGATAATATCTTGAAACTTCAACTCCGCTGTATTAAGTGCTTCAATGCTTTCAGTTGCAGCATACCGCAGCCAAACACAAGTTTCCAAGCTTCGCAACAGCTATGATACAGAAAGCAAAATAGATCTTCTCAATGCTCAAAGTGGAACCCGGGCCTGCTCTAGGGCTTAAAATTGTGAAATTTCCATATGATTTAGTCACCAAGAAGGTACTTTATTTACATAGCGCGGGGTACACCAATAATTAGATTTGCCATCACTACTCACCAGGTGCATCAAAAAAGCACATAAAAAAAAAAAAACTTGGCATGCATAAAATTTCGGATGCCCTGTTGGCAGTTAACTGAAGCTGACTGCCATTGCTTCTTATCGGATACATTGAGCAATGGAGAAAATTATCCGCCACATTAATCAATCACAAGGAGGTTAGATAAACAGTCCTTAGTCTCACCATTTTGCTCCGATGGGTTGTCATAGTAGGATTCAGCTACAGTGTGAACATGTACAAAAAATTCTTTAGTAAAGTCTTTCCGGCGTCTTGCAACAACCTCATTTATCTCTGCTGGAGCAGTTCTTATCACTTCAAGAAGCTCGTCGTGTCTTTGCACATCTTCATCTACCTGCAGAGAAAAACCCAAGGTAGTCAACCAAATAAAGTCAGAAAACGTTATGCATCTGATTTAATTACATTAGTTTTTGCTTTCCGCTTTCCCCAAAGTTAACAATCCACACACATACTTTTCTTTCAATCTTAAAAACCTGATAAGTTTGACAATACAGCATAGGGACATCCAGATTGACATATAAGATACTCATAATTTCTTAAAATTTGAGCAATTCTAAATTTTGGGGAGAAAGCAAAAGTGTTGCCTTTTACTTTTGAGAAGTCCAAACAACCAAGTAGTGCCAATTTTTTAAAGAAGCGCTATAGTTTAAAGAGACAGACCGCAGCAAAGTAATAAAGACATGCAGCAATTCATCCGTATAACATTTGAAGCTGCAACACAAAGGATCAAAGCGCAGGCTAACCTTCATTCCTTCACAATCATAAATCTAGTGAACCTGTATAACCTGTTGAAATGCAAAATCTCAAATCTAATGTAATGTTCAGATAATGAATCGCAAAAGCCACCTCTTTAAGCTTCCGACCAAGCCGAAGCAACTTATGTTTCATCCCCAGATTGTCTTCGTTATCGGCTCGCTTTGAGTTTTGTACTTTACTTGGCCACATGAGTTTTGTACTTTACTTGCTTGCAACTCTCCTGGCACATATGAATCTCAAACCTCTTTCCCAAACTCATCTCTCTCTCTCATCAAGGAACTTGTGTCACAGAATTTGCATGGAATGATGATACAAGTTCTTTTCTTTTACAAGTTAAGGTTCTAATATAAAGAGAAAGCCCACGTTGAATTTTGTTGACCTGTGAGGTGTGAGATTTCTGGAGGCAATCTTCATGATTGTTGTTTCACTTATGTTGTCACAGGTTTCAAATAAAAATGGGCTCTGGAAATCACAAATAAGCTGTCTTCCCTATTCTTTGGATGATCGTTTTCTCCCATGTCGGAATGTTTGATGATGATGATTATGCATGGCTTTGAATAAAAGTATATCTCGTCTGCCAACGGACATTGCAATGGCACCATTCATTTTTTAAAGGAGACAGCCCTGCATAATCATCATCATCAAACATTCCGACATGGGAGAAAACCATATTGAAAATATATGATCTGCTAACTCGTCAGAACAGTAATAGATTTGTTAAACCAACGGCAACTCAAATCAGATAACAGCAAAGCTTCCATCCTTTATAGAACCTCATCTGAACTTGTCTAAGTACTACATGTGGAAAGAGGATTTCTTCGCCTCCTTCCTTCATCCTTCTGAAGGATATCTCCCACAGAGTGAAAATATATGCTAGTAAGAATACTGTGGAACCATCTGGAACAGATTATATGACAAGTCAACTGCAGTAATTGAGATTTTGGAGACAACGTAAAGCAACTAGGCACAACTCATTAAGGAAGAAAAAAAGTAGACATATATTCTAGGTGAACCGATCGCTATTCATGTGAAGAAGGCACGCGTAAAATGAACCAGAGCTCATAAGAGAACGCACATGCAATCTCATATAGAAGAGCAGCAGTCTCCCTGTTAACTTAATCAACAGGTGCAGGAATAAGAGAAAAACATGATGCATGAATTTAGAGACTTTAAGATAGGAACCAAAAGTATAAAAAGAATCATGCCGAGTTTCATCCACCATTTTGCCGAACTTGAATATGAGCTCTCATTATCTGATGTACAAGAAAGATTTTGCCTCCGGACAAAGCTGGTACATCTACTTAACAATGTGAAAAATACACAAATCCCTCTTATGTTGATAACTCATCCCTGTCATAATTCAACTGAAAGTGGGGTCGGTAATGGACTGGGGAAATTAAACAAGGACTCGTTTCAATTGGAGAAGGATTTGTAGTGATTTTAGAAAAAAAGCTTGTTCAGTCTCTTGTTTCCTGCCCGATTGATCGACTCCTAAAGAAAATCTCAAATAGTTGAAAGAGCACGCCAAAAACCTTGGCAAAAGAGTCAAGATTCAGTATCACCACTAGCTCAATTTGAAAAGAGACATAAAAGCTAACTACCATTAAGATTCCATCTGATGCCATCAACACAATGTGCATTTAAAATCAAGATATTTCATGCTTGTAGATGGAGAAGGTCCTCATTTACTTATATAACCAGAGTTAGGTTTGTTTGTACGAATCTGAGCTACTTATTTTTAGCACTTCAGGTATTGGGCACATTCACCTAAACAGATTCAAGGCTTATCATGCAATGCGAAGCATGGCTCTTGCGTCCACAAAATGATTTTCCAAATACATGAAGGACACGAAACGACCAAATGCTACTTTGGAGCTTCGAACTGTGAGAGGTCAATGCATAAATACTTCAGAAAGCCGAGCATCAAGGAAATATATCAAAAGATGAAGAGTAAAATATTCAATCATGTATACTCAAAAGCACTAAATAGATACCAAGGAGCTCAAAAATGAAGAACTAACTAAACTAACAAGATAGCCAACCGTACTACATAAGCATGCCAAAAAAATAAAGCCATAGAGCAAGCTCAACCTGACTGGAGATTGTGCAATGAAAAATTAAACCACAGATACAGAAGTTTAGCCCTGATCAGTAGTAAAGATAACTCACATCTCCGCGGGCCTCATGGAAACTGCGGTTTGGAAATTTTTAGAAGTGTAACTAGAATCAACAGTCATGTTGATATTACAAATATTACAAACTGCAACTGAGTCATATATATAAAAGCCAACATGGGCTCCAATGAAAAAGGTAATCTGCCTCCAACAAACACTGAAATGGGTAACACTCCAAAAGCTTCAAGAACTATAATATTTCTTTACGTTACTCTCCTTTAGAACGGATTACGGCTACATAAAATAATATTGAACTCGTCTCAAGAGAATGACAATATCGTTCTGTACTCAATGGTATTGAAAATATAACATAAAGGTGAAGGCAAAGAGTTATTGCCAAACTCTATAAAACCACCTGCCCTAAGCAGTTATGTAGCAGAAATTGAGAGAATTGAAACCTATGGAAATTGATCAATCACCACAATTAGCAGTATCTATGACAGGTTGAACTTCTTGACAATTTATATTGTCATGGGCGAGAATCTGCCATGTGATTCAAATGTTTCTCTACTAGCAGTTTGACGAGGGGATCCTCCACATCACTGCCAACCCGGGTCTTGTCTCGGCAAACTGAAACCTTTTCATCAACTGTGACAATGACGACCTCCTCTTTCCGAGTTAAAAGCTCATTCGCCACTACCGCATGCATTTTGTACTTATTAAGAGCCATATCAGCCTTCTTCAGCAGGATGTTCTTATCAGTCTCTAGCTGTCATTTAGCAATAGAAAAAAATTAATTATCTGTATTAGGGATTAAAATCAAGTCTCAAGTCAAAGACACGCTGGGTAATACCTTTTGCAAAAATATTACAGGGGAAGAAAGTAATATCCAAATAAAGAGTTCACATTGCTGCCAAGGAAGATTTGCAGCTGGCTTCGATGAGAGCTGCTGAGGTACCACTCAATACCTATTTCTACTTACTGCTATAACAAGGAAAGGGAGCTTGTGTAATTACTCCAACATGCATTAGTTGGAACTCCTTTTCTATATTTTTAGGACCTTCACTATCTATTCGATCTTCTTGCAAGTAACTTGTTACATTTTAGTTGCAAATGCTACTATATAATTGCTGTAAGCAATTATATTCCCTGAATCAGTATAGATTCCCATAACGAGATAGCTAAAATATTTGAATCTCAAGGATGTTAAATCAGTCACTATGTTTAACTTTTTTTAACTTTAACCAGACTACGAGAATTCCTTACAGGACAGACATTTTGACAGGGCATTTGGCAGACAAATGGTTTTCATTGTGGACAAGCATGCCATTGTTTTCACTTTGACCGTGCAGTTTTTAGACGATTATCTTCACTTAACTGCAAGGACAATAACATCTGATGCTGTTTTACTCATATCAATAATAATCATCCATAAAATGTAAGAGCATCCTCCATGGACAGGGTTTTTCGGTAAATGGATGAGCATCATCCATGAATAGGGTTTTTTGGCCACTAGTGTTGTAGAAATTTGTCCCATCTGACATACATGCTATTGAATTAATTCTGATGTTATTTGAACAGTAAACTTCAATAATTTCTGATGAAGTTTATGAAATGAAACAGATAAATTGCAGATAGCTGACCTTAAATGAAACGCAATAGGCAAATGGAGCCCACTCTTTTCTCAAGACAGATAGCATTTTTGGAACTTGAACCAGACTCATATCAAGTGGACCTGATCCTGACTGTATCTTATGTTCTGTCTGTATAAAGATACAACTTCCCAAATTAAAGAGAAAGGAGTATGATATCAAGATAAAAAAAATACTCTAATTATGTTTTTAGCTATCTACACAGTTGAATAAACTAAGACTACAATTGGTAAGAAAATGTAAATTCAGCCAGCCAGAGTAAAATAGAGATCCAATTTTATTGGCTCAGAACTAGCCAAGGCAATCTTGGAACATTGCGATGATGAATAAAAGCATACTTGTAAGTAATCAATGCTATTGCACAGTGTAAGAAGAACCAGTTCTTCTGACTTATGAGAGACAATTGTCTAGGTATTCCTACTCACTTCAGGAAGCATTCAGGGACAGAGATTTGCAAAGATAACCCTCGACAGCTTTTGACTCCTCACAGAATGGTGTTCAAACATGAAAGTACCCAAATGACAAGTAACAATTACTTAATTCACTTAGGATTATAGAACAATCTTCTAAAGATATGACAAGAGGGGGGAAACCACCGTAACTTCCCAATTTATGCAACAGCACTTCACAACGAGGACATTAACACATGGAAGCATGAAAAGCTCTTCTCCAACTTTCTCGAAAAAACCGCTACTGCAAAATGAATTGAAAGAGTTCCAGCAAAGTACTAAACAATTACCATGCTTTTCCAAGGTACATAAAAATCAGATACTGCAGCTGCAAGATAAAACATTGCATGTGGCCCAAGAACCCTAAGTGATGTTGCAACCATCTGTAACATCTGCACACCAAAATCTCGTTATGGAGATTGACTTCTATCAGTATGCTTAAAAACCAGACCAAAGAGCTATTAAGTTTCATAGTGGAATAGTGACCGCACCAATGAGTAAGCAACAAATGTTCTGAAACTTCATCACAAAGAGAAGGATCCTCTAATGGATAAAGAAGGCTGGGGAAATGAATCAAGTTGAAGGAATTTTACATTAGAAACAAAGATATAGCTTATGCAAAACTTCTCATATCAGTCATAATTTTAAAATACAGGGGGTCAGTGATATTTTCTTTACTACCTAAAATTTAGCATTTGACATTAATGAGATGCTCCAAATGAGAGCAAACAATCATTTTAGTTTGTTTCATACTGATATGAATAAATCACTTACCTAATATATGACTCCTTGCAGTGTTAATTTTTTCACATTATTCTTGCTTATTCCCAGCAGACAAGGGGAAAAAAAGTAGATGGGGCTGTGGGCCTATGAAGCATCCGAATATTCATAAGCTATCATCAAATTCACCACACAAGCAACATTATTGCATCGAACTACTAGTTCACATTAGTTGAAGGAACTTCTTGTTAAGCCCACCATATAAAGTACGTGCATGTTTTCAACCTATTGAAAGAGTAAAGCGCAGCAATTTCCATGCATCATAAGCCATTCTGACATGCAAAAAGAAGGTTCTATGATAAACATTAAACAAGGTTCACAAGCTACGCAGTGATATCACCAATCAAGAGTGCATTCAAATATTTAGATAGAAAAATCAATGGGAGAAGTATATAGGTTCAACAAATCCTGCTTCTGACATAGTGCACCACATAAAACTATTAATACGGCATAGTGCATCATTAAGTAAGAATGAAAAGTCTAAGAGACCTTTCTTGATGTTGCTCATGTAATCTTCATCTTAGTGAGAACAAAAAATTTAGTGATGCAAACCTGAAGATATTCAAAAATGGTCGTGAAAGGAAGTTTCAGCAATAGCCCTTTTTCAACCACCTAGAATTGAATATAACCACAAATTGAATCAATCTCAAAATGAACAAATTGTTCACTATTACATGACAAGCTAGTGAAGTCAAACATCATAGGAAAGATACAATGTGAAAGAATATTTCAATTTAAGAAGCATCTATGAGTGTTCCATACATTGTGATGGTCGCTGATAGCCATCTTGACAGCTTCAGAATATGGCTCCCTCGCTTTAATTTGAGAGAAAATGATTAGATAGATCATATGATGGGATGACAAGTTTTGTAGTGAAGATTAAATATTTACTTAATCAGAATGACAAGATGGCCAAAATTTGAGAAAATTCGGAACTGTCTCACGGAGATGACACATTTTCTAAATGAAAATGCATCAACCTTCCACAGATATAGCAAGACTCAAGTCAAGAGGAACATTATGTCTCGAGTTTACTTTCTAAGGGCTACATACCCTTTAACTGTTTGTTTGACCACTCTTATCGGAATAAGGATCTTCCACATAGATCCCAATTTATATATAAGCACCCATGGGAAAAGATCATAAACTCTATTTTTTTTTTTCAGTTTTGTCACCCGAATGAAGCAGCACAGACCTTTAATGTGGGTCTCATCTATAAACTCGAAACATTCAAGGAAGGGATCATCTGGCAAAGATCCACAAAAAGGCTGGCAGGTTCCCCTGGTTCAAAAGTGGGGAGAAAAGGAAATCAAATTGACGCTTCATCATACAATATCCTCAACCTCTAGTTTGAGTGATAGTAATTAAGAAATCACATGGTTAACTATTACCTTCGATACATAAAGATAACCGCATAACCTGCCTTTAAAAAATACCTGCAACATGTCAACAAACATGTCAAGAGTCGGACTTATTTGAAGAATGCCGACTCCGAACAATAGGCAGTGATCAATTAATAACAAGGGAAGCCGTCATACTCAGTGGAAGCTGCTCCTCGATGGCCCGAGCTGAAGTTATCGATGTAGCGCACACAGCGTTGCTCTAGAGGGACAGTCGTCCCACCCGAGGTCACGCAAACAACTCGATTAGCTGTTCCGTCTCCTGCATTAAGTGGGGAAGCGGAGAACAGCTTAACAAAAGCAAGCGAAGGATCAAAGTGCAGAAGCATGAAGTCGATAAAAACAGCTCACGAGTCGACAACGAATTCCTGTCGAGGAACTCCTTCAATTTGTCTCTGATTTCGAGGCTATCTTTCAGCGGAGGGGCCGAGTCGAAAAAAGATTGTATCTCTGCTCTAGACGTATCCTCCTCTGCTGCTGCTTCCGGACCAGTCTTCGAAGCCATCGCAAATTTCTACAGCGCCCAGATCATCGGACGACATCAATTAAGATAACGAAACAAAAGGCGAAGGCATTTTGTTGCGACCTAAATTTTCCGCCCCTTGAGGGGCGAAAGATCGATTTAGAGGTATTTGCTCTCAATTCCTTAATCTCGAGCTTGGATTCTCCCAAATCCATACCTCGCGTGACGTTTAAGCAATTTCAAATTTTAAGGTTATTTAACAACCTAAAATATTTCTAAGAGTCGCCACTAACCTATTGGGGTCGACTAGAAACCAATCGGGACGTGAGAGTGTCGTCTCGATCCCTACGTAACCAGAAATTCTAAGTTCGGGGACTTATTTATGCTAACAATTCTGTTAGCGCCCTTTCGATACCTAACTAATTGGTTGTTTAATCTAAATTGGTCAAACGTTCTTGCTCATCTTTTAAAACCATAAAATGTCATTCAAAGCATCTAAGTGTCCATGCAATTGTTTTTGAGTAGTCGCTTCATGCAATTCTAAACTAATGCTAACTTAGCCTAGAGAAGAAATTAACACGCAATTTAACGAAAAGACGGTGCGGGAAATAAACAAATCAACGTATTGTTAATACGAAATTATGAATAATCAAACAAGTAATTTAAATACAACTACCTAAGGACTAGAAAAACAAAACCCGCAACTCATCGGTATCATAGAAATACATGGCCTTGTTATAAAGCCTCGAGACATGATCCCTCGGAAGCTGACTACTTAAGGCTAAGTACGAACTTAAATCTAGTAAGTTGTTTCAAATGTGATGTATACCAGACTATATATCGATCATTCATTAATAAGAGCAATGGTAAGTCTAAATAGATATTGTTAGGCTAAACTTATATGATTCTAATTATTCACCTAAGCTAGCATAATTCTAGCCGAGACTCACACAAACCACGGGACAAACAGTTAGCGTGTGCGAATGGAATCGAGGGGGGAAAAAATTAGGGCTGAGGGAGGATGGGTTGACGCCGTGACCTACGGGAACGAACTCAACCAACACATCATGCAGGAAGCAAACTACAACCAGGAGCCGCGACCCATGCAATCGGACGGGCGAACGAAAAGAAAAGGGGAAACGCAAGGCAAAGCGAGTCGATTTCTCCTAAAATTAGGCAAATTTCAAAACACCCTGCTCGATTCAGGGGCGTTGCGGAGTCGGTGGGCGCACCCGAGTAAACTCGAGTCAAACCGTCGACGACCCGTGACAAACCCTGCCCGAGGTCCTCGGGTAATCTTCGAATAGGTTTAGATGACCTACCGAGCTTGAGGGTGGAGGGGCGTTGATGTTGAGAGGGGACGACGTCGGCGAGGGAGAGCTTGACCGGAGCAGAGGCGGAGAGGGAGAGTCTGTCCGCCTGAGAGGCCGCCAGCCAGAGAAATCAGAGAGAGAACGAGGCGGGAGGCGTCGCCCTCGGGAGAATGGAGGGGAAAACCCCCTCTAGCCGCCAGCCAGCCTCCTCCGTTTTTCTTTTTTTGCCCCCTAGGGTTTCTGATTTTCCCCCTCTCCTTGCGAGTCCCCGTCTCCTTCCTGTCTTCCCTCTCTCTATCCCCTCCGAGAGAGGATCCAAGGAGATCCCCTCCTTCTGGAAGGTCCGCGCGCCAGAGGAGAGGGAAAGAGGGAGTGGGCCGTGAGGGGGGGCGACGGACGGGCCTTGAAGAGAGCTGGGCCCGGTGATGCGAAAAAGGGTTCGCAGGCCCACTCGAAAAGAAAAAAAGTCGCGCGGGCTCGGCCCGTGATCCTTCTATTTTTCTTTCTCCTTTTTCCTATTTACCGATTAGTTAGGGCCTGTTTGGTAAAATGTGTTTCTATTCCCTGGAACACAAATTTCTATTTTTTTGTTCCAGGGAACAAAAAAAGAACAGAAACGCGTATGGTTAAATTTTTGTTCCAAAACTGTTTTTTGTTCCTAAGAACAGATTTGGAGTAGAAACGAGAAGTAAAAAAAACATGCTTTTCTGTTTTTGGAACACATCTGAGAAACAAAAAGAACAAAAATTTGTTTCTTAAAAAAAACAGACGCTCTTCCTCACGGCCCCCTCGACGCCCTAACCTCACGGTCTCCTCTCTTCCATTTCTCATCTTCTCCCGTCTTCAGTCAGTGCAGTCGCCCACCCTCTGCCACAGTTCCCGTCGTCGCCATCGCCGGTCCTCTCTCGACCTCCCACTTCCGTCCGCCGGCCCCAGCAACCAGGCCTGAAGCGACCTCCATCTCTCTCGTTGTCACCTCTCTTTCTCTCTCTTTCACTCTCTACTGGCAGGAACCCTAACTCTGCCTCCATCTTTCATTTGCAGCTTGCCGACTTCGATTCCCAGCTTGCCGACTTCGATTCACGGTGTCTTTGCCATCGACGTGCCCTAGCCTGCCGATTCTCCGTTGGACGCAAGGTGTGTATTTTGCCCTAAACCTTATTCTTGTTCTCGATCTCGAGTTCTTTCGAAGTGCGTGCGGTCGATCTTGGAGGTGCTGTGTTCGTCTGCTTTAAGGTCAATTGAGTGGTTGATGAAATTGGGTTTGCTTCTGTGTGTTTTGTTGCCGTATCAATGTTTTTTATGCCGATGTTGTCATAGCTCTGTGTTTGTTTGCCTAGCTAATATTCTTGGTCAAGCCGCTCGCTGGTGCTAAAGGAAATTTCAAGTTGGGTTAGAGATTGGAATTGGGTTGTTACGTATGTTTCAAGTTCTAAGATTTCGATTCTAGGGAATTTGTTGGTTTTTTTTCTTTCCTTTATGGGGTTGCGGTGGATTGGTGGGATTTCTTATAACCAGTCGTGGTTATGTGTTTGTAATCGGATGGATTTTGTGCTTTTGTTTGACGGCATATGATGACTTGGGTTTGAGATCTGTTGCTGAATATTGGTTTGTCTTGGAAGGTGATTAAGTGGTCATTCCTTGAAAGAATTGTTCTCCCCTGTTGGGTTTTCAATGTCGAAAATGAATAGCATTGAGTTTCTTTAGTCGCTCTGTGGTGGGGTGTGTTGTGTTTGGTAAAACTTACATTTGTTTTGCTAGCACATGGCAAAAACATGTGGGGCATACATAAAAATTTCATCGAAGCTTTATAATGATAGTGCATGATTCTTATGCAGATAAATTAAACCATTGTGAGCGGGTATATGGTCAAAAAGCTAGTTAACATTGATAATCTTGTGAGCACTGGCGTAAAGAGTTCTCAATGACCTAGCACAGAGTTCTTGATTGATTGATGCCTCATTAGGCTGGGCAGACACTGCTTTGTAGCGTGTTATATGTGATATAAGTTTACTGTTTGTTTTGCTGGGCATGGTTCGGCTGAGATGGTGTGGGTAACACTATTTGGGTTTGGTGGCCATTGATTCTTTTTTGGGTTTTTCACTGTAATGGTCATTTTTCTTAGATGATGATTGCAAAACTTGGCTTTATACTCCTCATGAATCTAAAAGGACAATATGTTAAGCTCTTTTCATGTTCCTCGAGGGCTAAGAAGTATGATGGCATTGTCTAGATGCATGCATGATAAAGCTGGAGCATTTGGTAAGTTGTGGTTTTTCTGGCTCACATGCTAGTTTGCTCCTTTTAGGGGTGTCCAAAGCCTGATAGACCGAAAATATTGAACCAAAATTCTCAAACCAAGCTGAAAAATCCCAGATCAGTTTTTGGGGATGTCATTGGATCTGTTCGGCCTAAGAAAATGAAACTTAGTTGACGTTGCCCAATTGACTTGTTAAATTCAAAAGGACCTGCATCCCATATGCAGATGTGTGAAGTCTTCTGTCTCTTTGCACATGCTCCCTCACTTCAGGCTTTAGTCTAGTGAAACATAAACTTCTCTAGCAAGATTGAAAAGCCACCCAGTCTGCCAATTCATCTTCACCACCTCACTTGGCATGCTCTGCCTCACATTTTCAGCACAGTTCACTTCAGCATTTACTTTGTGGCTGAATTGTATTTCATTTATCTTTTCTTTTTTTGTTTAGCAGAAAGATACAACTACTGTACTAAATGGTGCTTGTATGGAAATGAATGAGATCAGGAACCAGAAAAATTTAACATTATGGTAACACAGAAGGGTTGGCGACATAGATATTGAAGAAGTTCCTTTTATATGACTAGTAATTTCGAACACAAACAAACACAAAAACTGTTTCCTTATACTAGATGTTGGGAAGGAGAATTTCTAGCTTTTCTGCTTAAGTCAAGGTTTAGAGTTTCTAGTTTTTCCTTACACAGACATTGCTCTTCTTCGTTAGAGTTCACTGTCAGGGTCTTATGTTTTTTAATGTGTGCCATGAGAGTCTTCCCTACTCATTTACATCTTGATATGCTCTGGGATTTAATCAAATGTCACATTTCATATCATTTGTCAGATTTGAACAAGTTAACATGATGTTTTTGCTCGATTGTGTGTAGTTCGATCGTGTCTTTATCCTCTTTTTTGTTTAAATTTTAGGAACTATATTGCAAGGACTTCCACTTCTTGAATTCCTCAAGTTTAACACTTCATTTGGTATGTTTCTCATAATGCTCTTTATTTCATTTTGAGCATTTTATTTCATTGATCATTGATAGTCATTGGTAGGTTTTGTGTATGTTGTGTAGTTCTTATAGTATTATGTTATTGATGTAACTCATAACTCATGTGATGCTCAACCGGTCAAAGATTAAATGGCATCTGAGAGACAGACAGTCGGTGCAAGGTGGACCGATTCTGTAACCAACCTACTTGTCGGTTTGATGGTGGATGAGGTCAAAAAGGGAAATCGTCCCACTTCAACTTTCAACAAAGTGGGGTGGAAGAATATACAGACTGAATTCAGTAAACAGACAGGGTTCCAATATAACATAGTACAACTGAGGAATAAGGTAAACAAGCTGAGAAAACAATATGGCAGCTTTCAAAAACTCATTTCTTAGTCCGGATTTGGTTGGGATAATGTGAATAATAGAGTTGTTGTCGACGATCCAAGTATATGGGAATCTCACATCAAGGTAATTTTCTAACTTTTTGGTCATTTTGATATCCTCATAGATGTACATTGTAAGATGAGATTATATTGCTGAATGTCATTATTGTCAAAATTGTAGGACAATGCCGAGTGGGCAAAATTCAAGAAAGATGGATTTCCTCAGTATCCTGATCTATGTATTGTATTTGGTGGAACATATGCTACTGGGAATTATGCTGTAGGAAATGGAAATGCTGAAAATTTGATGTTGTCGGAGGAAGATGACAATGGTGATGACTGTGTAGGCTTTGACAATGGCGGTGGCAGTGCATATGGTGACGGTGCTGGTGGCAATGCATATGGTGACGATGCTGATGGCAATACAGATGGCTTCAGTGGACACCACATTGATGAGAGAGTCGGTACATCAGACAATGTTGCAACTTCCGCTCAGCACAAATTGGATAGGACTCCAAATACTAAGAGGAGAAGAAAGAGTAACCAATCCGGTATTTCTGAGACTTGCAAAGCCATACAAGATTATTTAAAAGTTAGGACAAGTCAAAGTGGTAGTGGCTCTGCGAACTCAAGGGTTACACCACCACCTGAGGACCTTTTCTCCGTATCTGCTGTGATTGGTGTTCTACTCAGTATGGATGAGATTGAGCAAGATGTTTACAATAAAGCAGTGGAGCGAGCATGTGATAGTGCCTCATGGAGGGAGGCTTTCATTCAAACCCCACCTGAAAGGAGAAATGGACTTCTTCAATATCTTTAGTAGATGTTTAGATATATATTATGGATTGCATGGGTTTCATTAGACTTTTTTATTATGTTATCGATGGTACATTTAGTTTTAAAGATATTAGTGTTGAGACTCTTGCATTTATATGTAATGGCATCTCCTATCGAGACTCTATGGCTTATGTTATTGATTGTTATTTGATGTTTTTTTCAAAATCTATATTGATGTTATTATATTTATGTGATGGTATAGGTACCATGGAAGGAGAATCCTATAGTGTATCTAATGAGCAGGTAGATTCAATTGAACAATTATCGGATGGTGATGATCTTGACATATTGATAGCGGGGTTATGCACAGTTGCGATGGACGCGTCTGTGCATACGAAAGAACCTATTAGAGACAGTAAATTATCAGGACCCGGATGGATGATGGAGATTGTTCATGGACATGCAGATAAGATATATGAAGCCTTTAGGATGGAGAGACATGTTTTCCAGAATTTATGTGATTTAATGAGAGTAAGAGGTTGGTTGAAAGATAGTCGATATGTTGGAGTAGATGAACAAGTTGGGATATTCTTATTTATGATTAGTCACAATAGCTCAAATAGAGATTTATGTGAGAGATTCCAACGTTCGGGAGAAACGATCAGCAAGTATTTCAACACGGTGTTGAAAGCAATGATCAAATTTTCAAAAGAGATAATCAAACCACCGTCATTTGATGATATCCCACCTGAAATTCTTATGGATCCTAGTCATACACGCTACTTCAAGGTATGTTTTTAATATCTAGTTTATACTGTCAACTACATGCAGTTCATAATCTTATATAAGTGGTAATAAATTGACAGGGCTGCGTAGGTGCTATGGATGGCACCCATATAAATGCTACCGTCCCTGCGGATCAACAGGTTCCATTTAGAGGCAGGAAAGGGATTACCACCCAGAATGTGTTGTGTATTTGCTCATTTGATATGAAATTTACTTTCGTATATGCTGGATGGGAATGATCTGCCAACGATTGCCGAGTGCTTTCAGCGGCACTTGAAACTCCTGAACTGCAATTTCCTCGGCCACCACCTGGTATTTACTTTATTTTTAAAAACAAAGTTTCTTTATGATTATATTATGGTTGAATATCACAACAAATCTATATATATCATGTTGTAGGTAAGTATTACGTGGTAGATTCTGGTTATGCAGCACTTCTAGGATTTTTAACTCCATTTAAAGGCGAGCGGTATCATCTTAATGATTATAGAGGGAATGGAGGACGACCAAGAACAGCAAGAGAATTGTTCAACTATAAACACTCTTCACTAAGAAATGTAATTGAGAGGTCATTTGGGGCACTAAAGAATCGTTTCACTATTTTGAGACATATGCCTCCATTTACATTTCAGAAGCAAGCATTTGTTGTAGTCGCATGTTGTGCTCTCCATAATTACATTCGTGATCAAGACAGGATGGACAAAAACTTTTCCCAATATGGCGATCCGGAGTATCCATATGGATCTGGAGAAGTAGAGGTTGCAGATGATACATCGGATGAGCAAGCACATGGGATAAACATGCTTAGGATAAGTATTGCAAATAAGATGGCAAGGGATCACAATATATCTGAGATTTCATGATTTTGTGTTTCCTACTTTTGTAATATTATTTTTAAGTAATCACTTATCTAAGTCAATGTGATGAATTTGGACGATGAACTATATTACTTCATTATTGTGATGTCATATATGAAGGGGTCCATGTAGAGATCTCTTATTAAGTGGAATACTTATCAAAGTTGTGTTGCCCATCCTCTCTCTCTCTCTCTCTCTCTCTCTCTCTCTCTCTCTCTCTCTCTCCAGTCGCCCCACTTTCCTTCCTGTCCATTAAGGTTTTTGTTAAATCTAAAGTCCACGTCCCTCTCGCACTTAAAAAGTGCCCATCAAATTGTGCCTGTTTTTGACGCAAAAATTGTTGGAATTAATTATGATTTTACCAATCTTGCCTGATTTAAGGTCAAATATCTTATCAAATTTTACACTTCATAAAAAAATAAACTCTTGTGAAAAATTGGAAGAAAAATTCTATACAGTTACCAAACGTGTTTCTGTTCTTTTTCTATTTTAGAACAGAAATTTTATGCAGTTACCAAACACGTTTTTTTGTTCAAAAACTGTTCCCGGGAATAGAAACAGATTTTTATGTTTTTGTTCAAAAACTGTTCCTTGGAACAGAAACGTTACCAAACACACCCTTAGCAACTTATTTCTATATATATGTATATATAACTTTAGACCAGGGAGATTGTAAATTGTAATTAGTAACCCTTTTATTCCTTTTATTTCTCTCTTTTTCTAAAAAAAAATGGACCTCTAATTTCCAATTAAAACTAGTTATTTCAAAACCCGAGTTAAAAGGTCATTTAACGAACTGGTAAAATTAGGTGTCTACACATTTCTTGAATCGATGGGACTCATCCTAATTAACAGCTAGAAAACAACAAAAACCAGTTACATCCTAGGAAACACATCAATCCAGCAAAGAGGTCTGTCAAACTGGACACATCTACTCATTTTCCAACAAAAGTCCAGCAAAACTCTCATTCATCACTCCGCAATCAACAACAACAACAACAAAAAATCGATCTTTCCAGCAAGTGAATAAAATCAAGTCTTCAAGCCAGTGAACCCGAACAAAAGAATTCCTCAGGACAAAAGACCAAGGCAAGCATTCAGTAAGTTCAGCCTCAACTCTCCGGAAAAAGAGCGAACTAATCGGATTGAAGTACCTTTGAGAGAGAAGAAGAAGAAGAACAAGAACAAGAAGAACAAGAAGAAGAAGAACGCGAACGAGGAGGATCGACGGGAAAATTAGTTAGATCAGGACTGCCTTGAGAAGGGCAATTCATTTTCAGTGATTGGAGAAAAGTGAAAGTTAAGGAATATCGATATGCTTCTTTTCCTATGGCTATGCAATATTTATCACGTTGCCTATTTGCTGCTTTAGCAAATGCTTGCACTGCGTACTGTTCCCAATTTTCTACTCCCAAAACAAGAAAGCAGTTTAAATTATTATTTTTAATCTACGTTTAGCTTTTCATGGGTAGACTTGCTATTGAAAAATGAATAATTAATATGATCAGCTGTTGTTTTCGAATTGTAGTTATTCAAGACTGTTTCTGCTTTACCATTTTCTTATGGTAAACCTTTTAATTTTTCTTTTTGACATCGGCTGAAATTTTGGTGTTATATGGGTGTTTCTGTAAATTGAGATGTATTGGTGAAGAATGAAGAAATTCTGATTTTATGGACTGTAAGTATTGAATCAATAAATATGATTAGTACTCTTTTGTGTTTAAAAGGCGCTCATTTATAGAGTATATTGCCCATTAGCAATTTCTTTAGGAGAGACATTCTATTAAACAGATCCTTAGTTATGATAGTACAATTTGTTGGTAAATGAAAATATCTGTTGATGGTATACTTAGTTTTTGTTGGCTCGAGACTTGGTTTGCAGGATAAGGTCGCAGGTTTGATTTCATAATCTATCCTAAATCTTAGGAGACCTCGATTAGTCTACGGAGAAGGAACCTACACTCGGTATAGGTATCTGTTGACACCTAATTTTTAGTATATAGATTTAATTTGTATTTTACATTTTAAAACAAATGTCTCGGATAATAGATTTTTTTTTGGAAGGAAATATTGGGCATATCTTGAGCGAAATCGAAAAAAGGATGAAGTCTATCTTTACTGTATACAAGAGATAAGGGCAGAATAAAGAAATCTGATCAAATCTTTCTGAAATATTTGACCAAGATTTTTTCTTCATCTCTAAAGAGGCGTCTAGGAGCAATGAGGCAAAGGGGGATTCTTTTTTTTTTTATTCGGTCAAATCTTGGAAGGATTTGACCGAATTTTTTGTTTCCTTTCCCTTTAAAAGAGAGCCCAATGACGTGCAGAAGGGGGGGGGAACTTTTTGGGGGAAGACTTTTCTCAGCAAAACAAAAAGCAACACACAAGTGACACAGACCGGGTGATCACCTGGCCATAACCGTCCTAACCGCTCAGACCCGCACCGATCCAGGAATTGGTCCGCGCATAGTCCAAGCGCCCGATCCCTAGATCGGCCAGTGCCCCGGACGAATGGATCACGGATGGGCCATGACCCGATCATGGATGGCCCGTGACTCGATGCAAGATCGACCAGCGCTGGATCATGACCGGATCAGCGCCCGATCAGAGACAGCCCCTAAGACCCGACGGGGATCGATCCATGCTCGATCCCTAGCGATCCTCTCCGATCCATGGGATCGACCAAGGATCGATCTGCTATGATCCAAGATGTGCCACTTGATTGATCCATGGACGAACCTTGGGATTGATCCGGGATCGATCCGTGAGGACCCTCGAACAACCTCACCCGATCCCTGGTCGATCCCTTGGACCGAAGCAGCGACTGATCCGATCGATCCACACGATCGATCAGGGATCGATCCATCCGATTGACTCAACCGATCTAGCCGATCGATCCGATCGATCCACGCGATCGACCGGGGATCAATCCAGCCGATCCATCCGATCGATCCGCCTGATTGACTCGATCGATCTGCCCGACCCAGTCGATCCTCCAACGGTCACTGCAGACTCCAACGGGCTGATGATGGGACGGGCAACGGTCTTCTCCAACGGCTACTTGGCCGATCCTCTCGGCCAAAGACTTGTATAAAAGGGGCCCGACCCCTCTCTTTGTAATGTTCGGTCTATCAATACAAAATCTCTCATTCTCCTATCAATTCTCTCGACCCGACTTGATCTTCTTGTGAACTACCCTCGATTAGATCGACTAGGCTGACTTGGGAATCACTTTCCGAAGGCCGCATGGGCTCGGGAACGCAAGATAGAGAATCGGCCCATGACACAAGCAGGAGACTTTTGGGGAGCAAAAAAAGAACGTACAGAGGATACTTTATTCGGCAAGAACAGAGAGAAAACAGGCGAGATAGACTGAGAGAGTTTTAAACTGTGAGGGAGAGATCGCGAAGGAAAGAACGCGAAGAGGAGAGTTCGTCCGCGATTCTTGACGATCCGGCCACAAGACTTCTTTCCCCAAGCGATTCATTCGTAGTTTCCCCTGTTTTTCTTCTTTGTTTCCACCGGTGAGTTTCAGTCGTGACTGTTTTTGTCTATGTTTTTCCCGAGGATCGTGGTTGGGAACATTCCACGGAGGAGCATCGCCGTGTTTCGAGTTCGCTTGAGCGCGTCCCCCCCTTTGAGTTTTCCCGAATCATGTAGGGTTTTTGTGCTTGTGTTTTTTTCCTTTTCACCTCTTTTGGATCGGTTTCACCGTGTTCTTCAAACTAAATGAAGTAGTCGTCGATTTGGCCAATTTCTAAGCTTCATTATTGCTTGCATCTGTTTCTGCGGTTGGTTTTTGCTGCATCATGGGTTATGATTTCATTATTTTTGCCCAACAAATAGACATCCCATACCGCATTACACCAGCTCGATGACTTGTTTGGGTGAACTCCCTGTGCTTTTTATTCTTTTTCTTGAGTTTTCTGTTTGTTTGCTGGTGGCATGTTGATGCTGAGCCGTGGGAGGGCCAATCATGCATTTGGCCGTGCCTCGCCGCCGTTCGATGGTGCACGAAGCAATCTGTGCATGTTCGTCCGCACGAGGAAGACATTCTGCAGGTGGGGAGTAGGGCCGGAAGCCGCATGGAGGAGGAGCCGATCTGGGCCGAGCAGGACAGGCCCACGCGCAAGAAGAAAAAAAGAGGAAAGAAATCGGACTAGGCCCCCGCGAGCCCAGTCCAATCTCTTTGCCTCTTCGCGGGCCCATGCCAGGGGAAGCTTTGCGGGTCGATCGGGCCGAACCGACCCGGTTTGGTGTCAGACCCGATTGTTTTTTTTTTTTTAAATTATTATGTTCTTATTTTATTAATTTCGTTTTTTTAAATATTAAAATAAAAAATATATAAAACATATTTTTTATAAAAGTGTTTCCATCATGTTGATTTGCTCATGCATTTTTTTTATTTATTTTTTTAGATAATAGGCATTATTAATTGTGATTTTATCTTTTATTTTTTGTAATGTGCATTGGTCGATAATCCGATCTCACGCTCAAGATATGATTCGCGACCGCATGAAAGTCAGTCGATCCGATCTCATGCCCGAGATATGATCCGTTGATTTAGTTGTATTTTTTAATCAATTCATAAAATACAAAATATTGCATTCCATGTTTAGATTGCACATTAGATATTATCTTAGTTTGCATTATTAGGTTTTGCATAACATTTAGATTAGGCATACTAAATCTCGTGTCACTTAGGAATTGCATACAAATTCACAGCATGGTAGAACATTACATCTAGGAATTTAGGAGTCATGTTAGATTAGGTTCTCATATTTTAATAATTTATTTAATTCCTAATTTCATTAGATAAATAAGAAAATGCTTAAAAAATATATACCTTTTTGCATGTCATTTTATTCATTTAGTTAAATATAGTTAAATAGCATGTCATTTAGTCCAAGTTAATCTCATATTAGGTCATGTCATTAGGATTAAATTTCCATGCATTACATATTAAATTACTCTTTGCATTTTAGAATATTATCTGTAGTTAAGATAAAATTGTAGTTTAAATTAGGGATTAACATGGCTTGGTTCCTAGTCTAAATTAAATGTTATTCGACTATAGATAATTAGTTCCATTAAATAATTCTGAAATTCACATAATTGCATTTAGGGTTGCATTAAGATAGTTGCATATATGATTATTTTTTTTATACATGCATTGCATATACATAAAAAAACCCAAAAAAAGATCTTTTTGTTGATTTGCTTCATCCTTGTTATTTTCTTTGTTTATTGTTTTATTTCTTTAAGCATTTACATTAGTGTTTGCGTACCCGCGTGATTACCGTGCATGTTAGGAAATAAAGTTAAAATCAATTCAAGCTGCCTGCAGATTATTTTTGAAATAAAGTAAATAGTTCTCAAGTCCCCGAATTCATGATCTCTGGTTCGTAAGGGTAAAGTACTACTCCCAGTATTTTACATGGGTTTCTAATCGACTCACCATAAATAGATTAGTGGCGACTCCAATTGAAATCAATTTGGCATGTTAAGAACTTAAACCTAAGTTGCGAATTGGTATGAGCTTGGGAGAGCTCGAGCTAGGTTAAACTTAGTAATCCATTAGCCGAACCCTAGGTGGTGCACCTTTGGTGAGGTCACAACAGTATCTTATCACAAGATTAGTGGAATCCTAACATACCTTCAGCATCCAAGACATGAAAGATAGCTTGAGGCAAAAAATTAATCATATAGAAAGTCACAGATGCTATCTTGTCCTCTCCTCTGCATTTTGTTTCATTCTTACCATGCTCTATTTTTCTTAAGAAGATTTGGAATCCCTTTGTTTTGCTAGAATAGGGCAACCGTGAATCCTTAGAATTTGTAGTTTTCCAGCGAGACGTACTTAAACATATACTTCATTCTCGGTCTTACGCTGCATATCCTTTCTAAACATTGTGTTTTTCTTTTTATCCAGTTAGTCTTGTCTGTTTGTCTTGGTGACAAGCTGCGGAAAATCTTCTTTCTTTTTTATTTTATTTTGGTAAGATAAGTATTTGTATTTATCTTTGAAGCCAGCTATACAAAAAGAGGGACCTGGTACCACAAGAAGCTTTCACTTAGTATTGCACCTATATACCAAGTGAAAGAGTATCATGGTTCTCACAGGAAATACAAAAGTCCAAGCAAAATAAAAGGACCGCATACTAAAGGATTACAATAAAATAGAGGCGTCAATGCCTCAGCTTTGTTGGACCTGACGGATCATCTTCTTCTTCTTTTTTTTTTTGGTAAAGATCTACTTCCTATTTTGATCTCCCTTTTTCCCTAAAAAAAGTAATTTGATGAGGGTTGCTAATCCAATGTCTTGTAACTTAGTCGAGTTAATGTCTTGTAACTTAATTGGAGTTAACTCAATTAAGATAAAATTTGGTAAATCTGGGGCATAGGTAAGAAAAGCAAAATAGAAGTTAATAAAGCGACGAGAGAGATGGAGAAATTAAAGAACCAAATAGATGTTCAAAAGTAAATCAAATCTGAGCTGTATCTCCAAATTATGTGGTGGTATTGAAAGAAAGTTGGTGAATTAAGTTAATTTAGGTTGGTAATTCCTAAATGTCAAGACGTTGTTAATCTAGACAAATACTTAACAACTCTGTAGAAAAGTGGGTAATGAGAATAAGCGATTTAAATGAGAGTTGATATCCTATAATTATTTGGTAATTTAGTTTGACAAAAGTTCACTCTGATATGTGTTGAAAATTTCATATGACAGTAATTTTGAACCAGTAAGTAAAAATAAGTGAATGCCCCGAAATTGTTACTTTGTGAGTTATACAAATAGTCAGTACTTGTATAGACTCATTGAAGAGTTACAAACAAGTTATAAAAAAAAAAAAGTCGCTGCTTTCTCTTTCTCTCTCACAATCTTTTTGACACTTACTAATGTCAATATTTTTTCATAAGGCATGATAGGACTAATCCTGAAACTATAAAATTGAGCCGCGCACCATTTGCGACGAGAAGCAAGGCATCTTTTCCTTGTTCCAAACTCAAAGTAGGCATACATTTCATGTAAATAATTACCGAAGTCCTCTGGTTCAGATGAAGAATTTTCTATGCATTAATTTTTTGAACTTTCATGCGTTTTGACTTGATAACAAAGATCCATCGACAAGAAATCGTTTACAGTCAAATAAAATATCGCATGCATAAAGTTCGAAAACACAAAAGAGAATTGACAGTGAACAAATCATTATTTCTTCAAATATATCAATGAAGGGTTCGGAAAGAACCCAATCCCCTCACGATTCTCTTTTCGAACATATGGCGTGAGAAATTAGCAAGATGAAGTATAGATTAAACATTTGCGCTAACGGTGGCATCGCAACTACTACGATGACTCCACGACCACAAGCCCATTAAGATGCCCCAGAACAATGGATACGCTTTCCAGTAGCTAGACAAACTAATGGAGCTCTGCTGAACAATGGACTTAACTGAGAGTTCCGTCTGTTCCAATTCATTAGATAAAAAATCACCTGCAATATCGCAAAGCACGGTTTCTGCGCATCTCAAAGCCCCTTTAACATTACTTCAATCTTAGCCTACTTCCAGATCCCCCACGAAGTCAATGGAAGAAGGGCCTCCGTTGCTTCGAGGGCAGTAGCATCTACAGATGGAGAAACAAATGGTCAATGTTCCTTGGGTGAGAGTGTAGCGGGAACAATTTCAAACATTTTTAAGCCCATATGCTTGAAAATTACACAGGAGCCGACTGTACAGATACAGAGAATACATATCCGCATACGCAGCATGACAAAATTGTTGAACAAAATGTTGAGCCTATCAGCATCTCCTGCGACAAAGCTTTATGGACACGCTTCTTTCAGGATAGGACACGTAATTATAGACTGTGGAACAGTTTCAAAAGATACAGCATGTAGGCCAAGGAACTAAGGGACCTTGGTTCGATATGGCCAGTGCTGTATCAGCATCTGTGGAAAGACTCGCCAGTGATATTCAAATGTATTGGTCTTCGACTAGCTTCTTCAATTCCTCTAACTTCTTGATGATTTCTGGGTTCATCAAATCCCTAGCTTCCCTTATAAGAGTACCTTCCCGACTGAAATGGTAGGCATCTATCACTGTCCTTATCCATGTGTGAAGCTTCTCTAGAGTCCTGCAGATTGGAAATGAAACAATTATGACATACCTAATAAAAAATAACTAGCGTTCAATTCCTACAGTAAGAGAATCAGAGGCAGCTCTTCAATTAGTTGGAATATGCCACAGGAAAGTGGCACTCAAGGAGTTCACAATGTTCCATCCCACAATGAAGTATTTTGTACAAGCTTCCTCTTTCCTATATGTCTTTGTTGCTTTTACTCTCGCCTAATGTATTTCCTATTTAAACTCACAATACCCGTGCAATGCAATTCGTGACTTGACCTATACAAAAGGAATAGTTCCTGTACATACGTGCAGGGGCAGTCTATATCATTCCCTTCAAGTTCTTCTCCTGGGGTAAATGCATCTTTCAAGGCCGAAAATTTCTCCTCAGGATCCTGAATAGTTAGAAGGTACTTCAATACCCTTATCTCTTTTGGCATCAATCTTTGAAGGTTGCCTCTAGCAGTCATGTACAAATGATACAGAATATCCTTGACCTGGAAAGAACAAGTAACAATGACCAATTAAAACAAGCATTTTAGAAAATTCTACTAAACTCGTTCTCAAGCCATTTGACGAGACAGAATTTTGAGGTAGCATTTCGTAAATTTGAAGCTGGGGGACTGCAGCTCTAATCCATAGCAAATATGGAAAAGTAAATTCAACTGTGGGATGTAAGCATATTTAAAATCAGTGAAGTATAGCAGGAAAATGAAAGAGACTTTCCCAGGCTCCTCCCTCCCCTCACCCCCCCCCCAAAAAAAAAGAAAAGAAAATGAAAACGTATATCAACTGCCATTAACGTGGTACTGTGAAGTGTCCACTAAAAAACTGCTATATTGAGATTGAGATCAACAGTCGCATTTAAAATTGGTAATTACCACTAGGTTCTAGTAAAATAGATGAAAAGAACTACGATAAATGAACTCATCATAAATAGATCCTTATTTTCCCCTAGGTCCCACAATCAATTTTCTTTTCCTCAACCTTTCCTCCTAGTGCCACTTTTGATATACAAATGCATTCCCAATCAAGTGACAGGAAATAAAAAAATAAAGTTTTACTTTAAGAACTGCCGTACCTCATCTTTCATCATGTTTGATTCCTTGGCTGCTGACCATGCTTTTGTAATCATCAACACCAATGCCGAATCAAGCTCATTTTTTGCAGCTAGATTGTCTATTTTTTTACAAGAAGCATCTAATGAGGGAGACTTGATAATATCTTGAAACTTCAACTCCGCTGTATTGAGTGCTTCAATGCTTTCAGTTGCAGTATACCGTAGCCAAACACATGTTTCCAAGCTTCGCAACAGCTATGATACAGAAAGCAAAATAGATCTTGTCAATGCTCAAAGTGGAACACGGGCCTGCTCTAGGGCTTAAAATTGTGAAATTTCCATATGATTTAGTCACCAAGAAGGTACTTTATTTACATAGCGCAGGGTACACCAATAATTAGATTTGCCATCACTACTCACCAGGTGCATCAAAAAAGCACATAAAAAAAAAACTTGGCATGCATAAAATTAGGGATGCCCTGTGATGCAGCTCGCATTGAAGACCAGCTCTCTCGACCAAGAAGATCGGCCCGCATTCAAGCTCGACGAAACCTCTATCGATGAAGTTGCCGATTACCGATGAAGTTATGAAGACACATTGGAAGTTATGAATATATTATGCTCTTTAATAATTTTATAGTTTCAACATGCTTTAATGCTTTTAAGTGTCTAGATTTTGACTTCCTAGTTTCAACGCTCTGTCTTTATTTCTTTGACAATGGTCTGTCATTAATTCCTTTATAAGTCATCTAATTCCTTGTAAAGAGGCAGACGACTTTTGATTAATGAAAACTTTGCTTTATGCAAGTATCGTGAACCTTGCAGAGTTCATACCCTTGAAAACCTAGAAGAGTTTTCACTCCGTCCTTGAAGAGTCGGAGCTTTCAAAAAAATCTGCATCTTTGAAAAGTTGCAGTCATCGATCTAGAAGAATCGGTGCTCTCTCAACTTCCTTGGAGGCCTAGAAGAGCAACCAACGAAGTCTCTATATTTTCCCGTTTTTGTTCGTTATTTTCGTCCACTTCCACCCCATATTCGACCATCCTACAGTGCTCATTTCAGAAAACTCCAAAAAGAGAAGTTGTAGATCGAGAAGTCTTTGTTCTTTTGGCTTTGGAATCAGGTCAATCCGATCTGTATTGACAAAGATACGGCCATTCTCCTGAGCTTGTGCAGTGCTGAAATTTCTGTTCATCCTATTTCCCGTGCGCGAGTCACTCTCCTGATCCTATTGTTCGAGTAGCCTACTTTGGGCTGCATCATTTGGTATCAGAGCTTTGGAGGAGAGGACAATGCCTCCAAGACAAGCTAGACGTCGTGGCGGCAGAACCATTCCTCTTGATGAAGTGCACACACTTGCTGAAAATTTGCAACAACATATGCAACAACAAATTGATGAATTGACGCGAGAAGTTCAGCGTTTGAGGGCTGAAGCAAATAATTCTCCACCCTGTTCCAGGACTGAAGATTCCCATGGTGACTCTTCCTCTTCAGAGAGTGTTCAACCTATTCATGGTCGGAGTCATGTTCGACATTGTTTACAACATATTCATGAGCCAGATTGGGAAAAGGAAATCAAGAAAGATGTTTCAGAATTTACAGGTACTGAGTCTCCTGATGAAATTGTTGATTGGCTAACACTTGTGAATGAGGTGTTTGAGCATCGAAATGTTTCGGAGAACCATCGAGTTGGGATCATTGCTATGCGATTCCGAGGCAAGGCGATTGCTTGGTGGAGACGAGAAAAACAAACTCGCCAAGCCGTTGGCAAAGCACCGATCACGTTGTGGAGAAAGATGGAGGCCAAGATTCGAAAATATTTCCTTCCCAAAGGATATAAAAGAGAGCTCTACCAACGGTACCAAAATCTAAAACAAGGTACGCGAACGGTGGACCAATACACCAATGAATTCAATGAGTTGGTGATTCGTAATAATATCCAGGACCCGGAAGAGGTGCTTGTGAACAAATACTTGAATGGTCTTCAATTTTATATTCAAGACGCCTTGGAAGTCCTTGACATCTGGGACTTAGGAGATGTACACCAACGGGCACTCAAAATGGAGCGCTCTCGTTCTCGGAGACAGCAATCAACTACCATGACAAGTCGGGCCACTAAGAGCACTACTAGCACTGCTAAAGTTGCTGAGACTACAACGCAATCTGCTAGTAAGCCTTCTATTCCACTCCATGTTTCGAAGCAACTTGCTATGTCCGAAATACGTTGCTATTCTTGTGGGGAGTTGGGTCATCGTGCTAGCAATTGTCGAATCAATAAGAATCGACTAGCCGGTAAAGCCTTCTTGGTGGATAATGATTCTGATGAGAATGCTGAGGATCCACTTGAAGAGGAGTTGAACAATGATGAAGAGGCTGCGGATGAAGAACAAATAGTCCATGCTGACACTGGCGAGCTTCTTATGGTGAGGAAAATTTTTCTTACTCCTCGCGATGACACTGGAGATAAGTGGCTGCGTACCAATATTTTTCATTCTGCTTGCACAATCATGGGAAAGGTGTGTCAATTAATTATTGACTCTGGTTGTTGTGAGAATATAATTTCTGAAGTAGCGGCAAACAAGCTGAAGTTGGAGTTAAAAACGCACCCTACGCCTTATAAAATGTCATGGCTAAAGAAAGGCGCCGAGGTAATTGTTTCAAAACGATGCCTTGTTAATCTGTCCATTGGTTCTGTCTATTATGACAAGATATCGTGTGATGTTTTGCCGATGGATGCTAGTCACATTAAACTTGGTCGACCATGGCAATTCGATAGGAGAACTACGCATGATGGTTATAGAAATACATATTCTTTTGAATTTGGAGGCAAGAAGATTACGTTGGCTCCTAGTAGGGAACCTTTGAAAGCTCCTGTAGTTGAGAATTCCTCCTCTCCTACGTTGCTTACAATGAAGGATATGAAGGATGCTTTGAAAGGAGTTCGTATATTGTATGTTTTGCTTAATAAAACAGGTGAGAATAATGAAGTTGCCTCTGGCGTACCTCATCAAGTTCAACCTCTTTTGGAAGAGTTCAAGGATGTCTTCCCGATGGACTTACCCAATGGTCTCCCTCCTATGAGAGATATTCAGCATCAAATCGACTTGATGCCCGGAGCCTCTTTGCCGACTCTCGCTCATTACCGAATGAGTCTGACTGAACATGAGGAATTGCATCGACAAGTTGTGGAGTTACTGAATAAGGGTTTTATAAGGGAGAGCCTCAGTCCGTGTGCCGTTCCAGCTCTTTTGGTGCCTAAGAAAAATGGTACTTGGAGGATGTGTGTCGACAGTAGAGCGATCAACAAGATCACCATCAAGTATCGGTTTCCTATTCCTCACCTTGATGATCTCTGAGATCAACTTTCTGGTGCAATTATATTCTCGAAGTTGGATTTGAAGAGTGGATATCATCAAATTAGAATCAAACCTGGAGACGAATGGAAGACAGCATTCAAAACGAAAGATGGGCTATATGAATGGCTTGTCATGCCATTTGGATTGTCGAATGCACCATCGACATTCACGAGGTTTATGACTCAGGTATTGAAGCCTTTTCTGGGAAAGTTTGTTGTAGTTTATTTCGATGATATCTTGATTTTTAGCAAGTCCCCTGATGAGCACTTGCAGCATCTTCAAGAAGTATTATGTGTGTTGAGGCAAGAACGATTGTATGCGGCTCCCGACAAGTGCTATTTTATGGTACCACAAATCCTTTTCTTGGGGTTTCATATTTCAAACAATGGCATTTCGGTGGATGATTCTAAGATCAAGGTGGTTCGAGAATGGCCGACTCCAACAAATGTGCATGAAGTGCGAAGTTTTCATGGCCTCACTTCGTTCTATCGATGGTTTATTGCGCATTTTAGCACTATTGCAGCCCCACTCACTTCTTGCATGAAGAAAGGAGTTTTTGAATGGACGAATGCAACTCAAAAAAGTTTTGAACAGCTCAAAGAAAAACTGAGCACATCCCCGGTACTTGCATTGCCTAATTTTGATCTTGTTTTTGAAGTGCATTGTGATGCCTCAGGTATTGGCATAGGAGGAGTTCTAAGTCAAGGAGGTCGACCCATCGCCTTCTTTAGTGAAAAGCTGAATGGTGCCAAACTTCGTTACAACACCTATGATCTAGAATTTTACGCATTATTTCACACTCTTGAATATTGGCGGCCATATCTTATTCATCGAGAGTTTATTTTATATACTGATCATGAAGCTCTCAAGTATATTTCTGGACAACAAAAGCTTAACTCCAGGCGAGCAAAATGGGCTGAATACATCCAGGAGTTCACTTTCATTATTAAGCAAAAGGCCGCAGCTCAGAATCAAGTTGCTGATGCCCTTAGTCGAAAGAAGAGCTTGCTCTCTACAATGCATTCTACTGTTCTTGGATTTGATTCTTTTCAGGAATTATATCAAGAAGACCCTTACTTTTCCAAGATCATTCTCGATGCACTTGAAAAGAAGCTTGCTGATTTTACTATATGTGATGGTTTTCTTTTCAAAAGAAACCGATTATGTGTGCCGGACTGTTCTCTTCGACAAAGGGTGATCGATGAAGTTCACCGTGAAGGACATTTTGGGCATGACAAAACTATGCAACTCATCTCAGCCAAATACTTTTGGCCTCATTTGAAACGTGATGTACATCAACATGTGATGAGGTGTCGACGTTGCCAAATTGGAAAGGGACAAGTTACTAATGCTGGTCTTTATTTGCCCTTGCCGATTCCACATGCCCCATGGGAGGATATCTCTATGGACTTTGTCCTTGGACTACCACGCACAATCAGAGGTATGGATTCGATCTTTGTTGTTGTTGATCGATTTTCAAAAATGGCACATTTTATTACATGTCGGAAAACTATGGATGCTTCGCGTATTGCCGACTTATTTTTCAATGAAATCTATAAGTTGCATGGCATTCCGAAAACCATTACTTCGGATCGGGATACAAAATTTCTTAGTCATTTTTGGAGACAACTGTGGAAGAATGTTGGTACTAAACTACAATATAGTACTGTGTTTCATCCCCAAACGGATGGACAAACTGTCACGCCCCGATTCCTCGGGGTCGTAGCAGTACTTCTAGGATCCAACTTTACTCCAAGATTTGCAAAAGAATCTAATTCTTAGGTAACTTGTTCCCAAGGTAGGGCACTACGTTCAATTTTGAACAAGAAGCTTACTTCCCATAGATACAAAGGGTAAGTTAGGCCAAAATACAAAAGGGGAAGAGAACAGGAGTAACAAAAGCCTAGAGTCACGGTCGCCGCACAGCTATACAATCAAAAGTCGCGGGGAAAAGAAAAGGGAGAGTACTAATCCTACGTTGCATCCACCGGCTTGGGCTAGTCTCGCACGCACGAAGGCTTTGGGTCGTCCACGGTGCCATCCCCTGAGTCGTCTGCCCCATTAGGGTCTTCAAAGCCGGACTCGTAGCCTCCCTGGGGTACCTCACACCTTTCAACCAACAATTCTAGTTCGGTCTCATGGAAGCCCGTGTACACGCTAATGTGTTGATGTGGGTACCAGATGTGCTTCGTGGTGCTCCAAATCCAACCGGTCGTGCTGTGGGATTCTTGGATTAATCCATCTTCCTTTACTTCTATGTCTATGACATCTCCCATGTCTCTAGGGGGAACGGGGGCTTCCGCCATGCCGTTCTCTTCGTCTTCTTCTTCTTCTTCATCCAAATTGAAGGGGATATCCGGCTCTAGGTCCCCCTCCTCCTGATCCTCCTCCTCCTGAGGGTCCCACTCCAGCTCCAGTTCCAGCTGCTGCTCCTAATCCTCCGGGTCCAGAGGTTCCAGCTCTAGTAGATCCCAAGCTTCCTCCTCGTGAGGGTCCTCCTCCATGAGCTCCTCCTCCTCTAGCTGGTCCTCCAAGTCTGATAGGTCCTGAACCGGGTCCATACGGGGGTCCTGGGATGGTGGGGTGGTGGAATGAGATACTTGGTATCCCAGTGAATGAACCCTAATCCTAAATTAGGAACACCCCTACCCTAGGGTCCCTAAATCGACCCTCCCAACTCTCGGGCTTCCGTTGGCCTGTCAGTCGACCCTAGGCAAGCCTAGCTGTAATCTCTCATCCCAAGGTCCCCAAGCTTCGCGCAGAAACACTCATTACCAACCCAAGTCGAAGAACTCCCCACCTCTAGATTTCTAAGCTATAGGTAGACTAACGAACGTCATTGGGGTCTAACAATTTACAGGGTGGGGCAGATCTACTAACGAGAACCTAATTGCGACTTTACGGAAATTATGTAGGCATAACTGATTAAATAAAAGCGGCGCAAAATTTAAATACACAAGCAATACTAGAATCGACTAATTACATTAATAATTTAATGAAATTGAAAAGCAAAAAGGGCTATTAACTAAATTAATCAAGTGCTATGCGAAAGGACATTTAATGATAAATGACTAATTGAATTAAATTGTAGAAATAAATGAGTTAAACAACTCTAAAATTTAAACAAAGGTGTCAAGCCGACACTCCCTTCCCCTCGAGGGGTCCCAACTCTGACCACGCTCGAGCACAAGTAAAAGTACGAGGGCATTTCTCGCAAAACGTGAGATGCCGATCCCTAGGTCGACACGAGTCGGACTAAACCACCTAAGTGGTCAACAATTAACAATTGTCCAATACTGCTAACCAATCTAACTAATCGATGAAATTGACGAGTAAACAAGAAATCCTAGCCGTTCTACACGCCCTAGCCATTTCTAACCGTTTCTACCCGTTTTCTACTAAAACAGTAAATGCGCCTAATAAAGGTTTAGAGTCCACTCACTTGTGAGTTTTCTTGGCTAAATTCCCCTTGCTGCACTCCTGGTTGAAACCAAGGAAAAATTAAAATTTTCCCTTTTTTTTTCTCTTTTCTTTTCTCTCCCCTTTTTTTTTCTTTTCTTTTTTCTTTTTTTTTTTCTTTTTCTTCTCCTTTTTCCTTTTTCTTTTCTTTTTCTCTTTTCTCTTTTTCTTCTCTTTTTCTCTTTTTCTTCTCTTTTTCTCTTTTTTCTTTTTCTTCTCCTTTTTCCTTTTGGGCCGTGTGAGCTGGATCTGGGCCGGGCCGACTGACTGGGCCTAGGCCAGTCGGCTGATTGGCTGGCTGGCTGACTGGGCCGAGTCGGCTGGGCTGTTGACTGGGCCGGCTGACTGGGCTGGGCTGCTAGGCTAGCGGCCTAGCCCGTTGGCTGTCTTCTGTCTCTGGCGACGGCGACAACGACGGCTCCGGCGACGGCGACGGCTCCGGCGACGGTCGTCTTCTCCGGCGAACCCTGACTCCGGATCGTGAGTCGGGTCGTGCGTTGGGTCGAGAGGTCTTCTCGGGTTTGGCCGTCGTTCACCGTTCTCCGGCCAAATCGAAGCTCGAGACCGGCTGAATCTGAGAGCTGCTTCGCCGGCGAGTCGAACGGTGGTGGTGGCTTGAGCCGAGGTGGTCGGAGCTGAGAGAAATCCGGCCACAAGGCCGTCGGCTCGTTTTTAGGGTTTCCGAGAGGGTTCGGGGTTTCGAAGCCTCAATCCATGGATTCTAGACCAAACCGAGCGAATTAAACACCATGGACAACAACTAGAAGCTTCAAGGAATCGATTGGTACTAACCAATCGAGCTAAGGAGGTCGGGAAGGAGGAGAACTCACCGAGTCTTTGGCTGGTTCTTCCCAGCGGTTTTCTGGAAAATTTTCCAGAAAACCCTAGTCGCGGTGCCTCCTGTCGAGGGCTGCCGGCGACGGTACAGGGCGAGTCGGAGCTCGCGGTCGGCGGCGTTGGACAGACGGCGTTGCAGGCTTCACAACGGCACTGGCTGTAAGGCGAGAGGAGGTCTGAGCTCGGAGAAAACCGAGCTCAAAATGGGGAGGAAGCTCGGTTTATACCGAGCGAGGCAGGTGGGAGGCGAGCTGAAAATCAGCTCGCCGACGCCACGCGGCAGCCTCCCACTGGCTGCCGTCCCCGCCGGCCGTCCCCTCTGGCCAGTCGATGGGTGGCTGCAGGCTGGAATGACCGGTGAGGCGACCGGAGCAGTGGAATGCACAGTGCATTCTACCTGCTCGGCAGAATGTCGCAGAGAAGAGAGAGAGAGAAGAGAGAGGAGCTCGCGCGCGTGCTCCGCGCGTGCCGTCCGGTCCGACCCGGTCGGACCGGCGGTTCGCACGGTCGGGCCGGCCGGTTCGCTGGCCAGTTCGGAATTTTTAAATTAAAATAATATATTTTAATTCCCGAAAATTGGAAAATTGCTTTAAAAATTCCTAAAAATTCAGAAAATTTCTGGAAAAATCCAATATTGCAGTTTTTGACATTTTGGGCCCAAATAAATTTCCAACATAAATTTTCATTAAATTCAAAGCCTTTCAGCAATTTTCGCGAAATAAAAGGAAATTATTAAATTTCCCTGGAAAATTCCTATTTAGCCAAAATCGCGAACCGAACCCGAACGCGGTCATTACAATCTACCCCCTTTAAGAAATTTCGTCCTCGAAATTTGCAGCTTCTAAATCTTCAAACAGTTGAGGGTACTGTTGCTTCATCGCTTCCTCACTTTCCCAGGTAGCACTCTCTGAGTCGTGATGTTGCCAAACGACTTTGACCAGAGGTGTGACCTTGTTCCTAAGCTTCCGCTCCTTCCTGTCTTCGATCCTTACTGGCCTTTTGGTGTACGAAATTTGATCGTCCAAATTGAGATCTTCGTAGCTTAGCACATGCGAAGGATCAGGTTCGTACTTTCTTAGCATAGAAACATGGAAGACGTTGTGAATTTGCTCCAAGTTTGGTGGTAGGGCCAGTCGGTATGCGGCGACTCCTATCTTTTCCAAGATCTCAAAAGGTCCTACAAACCTGGGACTTAACTTCCCTTTTTCTCCAAAGCGGGACGTTCCCTTCTTAGGTGACACTTTCAGGAAGACATGGTCCCCTTCTTGGAATTCTAAGGGTCTGCGTCTTCGGTCCGCATAGCTCTTTTGTCGACTCTGGGCTGTCTTCAGCCTTTGTCTGATTACCTTCACTGCATCTTGCGTTTGCTGCACTAGTTCAGGCCCTAAAATCTTCCGTTCTCCTACTTCATCCCAACAAACAGGAGTCCTGCAGGCTCGTCCATACAAGGCTTCAAAAGGGGCCATCCCTATGCTTTGTTGGAAGCTATTGTTATATGCAAACTCTACTAACGGCAACCGGTCTTCCCATCCTCCCTTGAAATCCAGTATACATGCCCTCAGCATGTCTTCAAGGGTCTGGATCGTCCGCTCAGACTGTCCGTCGGTCTGAGGATGAAAGGCCGTGCTGTACTGTAATCTAGTACCCAAAGTTCCCTGTAGGCTTTTCCAGAAGGAAGCGGTGAATCGAGGATCGCGGTCGGAGGTAATAGTCACAGGCACTCCATGGAGTCTGACTATTTGGGCTACGTAAAGCTCCGCCAACCGGTCCAGGGGAAGATTCTTGCGTACCGCTAGGAAGTGGGCCGATTTGGTCAGTTGGTCCACGATGACCCAAATCATATCGTGACCCTTTTGACTCCTTGGTAGGCCGGTCACGAAATCCATTGTGATGTGCTCCCACTTCCACTCTGGGATTTCCAAAGGGTTCAAGAGACCTCCTGGCTTGCAGTGTTGTGCCTTCACTTGCTGGCACGTAAGGCATTTGGCCACAAACCTTGCCACGTCCGTTTTCATCCCCTTCCACCAATAGTGGGGCCTCAGGTTCTGATACATCTTAGTGTTCCCTGGGTGGACACTATACTTACTTCGGTGTGCCTCTGACAAGATCTCCTCTTTTAACTCGAGATTGTCGGGCACGCAGAGTCTCCCTTGAAATTTCAAGACTTCTTCCTCCGAGACCTGGAAACCGGGTTTCCTCTGTTCTTCTTTAGCCTTCAAGATATCTACAAGGAAGGGGTCCGAAGACTGCAGTTCCTTAATCTTGGCCCGGATTTGAGGCTCGATCCTTAGTGTGGCCATCAAACAAGTCAGGTGTCCCACTTCAAACTTGAACTCTGAATTCTTCACCTTTTCAAACAACTGCGACTCTTTGGCCAATAAGGAGGTTAGTGAGGACTTGCGGCTAAGTGCGTCTGCTACGCGGTTTGCCTTTCCGGGATGGTATAAAATTTCGCAGTCGTAGTCCTTTAGGAGTTCCATCCATCTTCGTTGCCTCATGTTCAGTTCCTTCTGCGAGAACAGATACTTGAGGCTCTGGTGATCTGTATAGATTGGGAACTTTTCTCCGCACAGGTAGTGCCTCCAAATCTTAAGTGCAAAAATCACAGCCGCTAACTCCAGATCATGCGTCGGATAGTTTTGTTCGTGCGGCTTCAATTGTCTTGATGCGTAAGCTACGACGCGTCCATGTTGCATTAAAACGCACCCTAGACCTTGGTACGACGCATCACTGTAGACTTCGTAGCCACCCGGTCCTTCCGGGATGGTCAGGACTGGCGCAGTGGTCAACCTCTCCTTCAAAGTCTGGAAGCTTTTCTCGCACCCTTCAGTCCACTCGAACTTCGCCTCTTTTTTCAGCAAATTCGTCAATGGCAGGGATAGGCTTGAAAACTTTTCTACGAACCGTCTGTAGTACCCTGCCAGACCCAGAAAACTACGAATTTCAGTCACCGTCGTGGGTCTCGGCCAATCCATCACTGCTTCAATCTTAGTGGGGTCCACGGAGATCCCCTCTCCTAAGACCACGTGACCTAAAAATGCCACTCGATCCAACCAAAATTCGCACTTACTAAACTTCGCTTAGAGCGCATGTCCTCGTAGTATCGTCAGCACTACCCTTAAGTGTTGCTCATGTTCCGCAGGGCTCTTTGAATAGATTAGTATGTCGTCAATGAATACTACGACGAATCTATCTAGAAACTCCCTGAATACCCTATTCATTAGGTCCATAAAGGCGACTAGGGCATTAGTAAGCCCAAATGGCATCACTGTGAACTCGTAATGCCCGTATCGAGTTCGGAAGGCGCTCTTCGAAATGTCTTCCTTTTTAATCCTTAACTGATGGTACCCTGTCCTCGGGTCGATTTTTGAAAAGACCTTAGCTCCTTGTAGCTGATCGAACAGATCATCAATTCTAGGCAGCGGGTATCTATTTTTGACCGTTACCTTATTCAGCTGCCTGTAGTCGATGCATAACCTTAGGGATCCGTCCTTTTTCTTCACAAAGAGTACTGGCGCACCCCATGGTGACGCGCTTGGACGAATGAATCCCTTATCCAACAACTCCTGCATCTGCACCTTCAGCTCCTTCAATTCCGAGAGCGACATTCGATAAGGTGTCTTGGAAATCGGTTCTGTTCCGGAGGGTACTTTAATTGCAAACTCGACTTCCCTCTCAGGAGGTAATCCAGGCAATTCTTCCGGAAATACATCGGGAAACTCTTGAACCACTACGATCTCCTCTAACTTCGGTCCTTCGACCGTCGTGTCTACCACACTAGCGAGGTAGCCTTGACAGCCATCCTCTAACAACCGGGTTGCTTCCAAGGAGGAAACAACTACGGTTGAAGGTCCTCGGTGACTTCCGACGAACTCGTAACTCGAGTCTGTCGACGGGCAGAACCTTATAACTTTTCTAGAGCAGTCTACCGTAGCTTTCTGCTTGGTCAACCACATGCCAATAATCACATCATAATCATGCAGGTCTAACACAGACAAGTCGATTAACCCCTTTTTCCCGCTAACTTCTATCTCACACCCTGGGCACCCATTAATAGATAACATGTGAACATGTAGAGGGGTCGAGACATTAAGGACGACGGCTAAAGGCTCCATAGTTAACCCTACCAGCTCTACAAAGCGCTTAGCTACAAACGAATGGGTAGCTCCCGTATCGAAAAGGGCATAAGCTGGACAACGGTGCAGGGAAACGGTACCTGTTATAACTCCTCCTGAGTTCTGAGCTTCATTCCGGGTCACCGCATAAACTCTCCCTTGCGCCGAGGGTCGATCCAAAAGGAAGGGTGGTGCCATTCCTGCCAGCTGTCCCACTTGCTGCTGGGGTTGCGCCCTAATCGCGCGCTGGGGGCAATCTCGAACCATGTGGCCCAACTGGCCACAGCCAAAGCATCCCTCATTCCTGGTGGGACACGGTCCTACCTTGTGGGTCTTCCCACACTGGCGGCACCAGCTCTCCTGACGGAAATGGGGTTTCTTGACCCCACCATTCCGTGTAACGGGGAAGGGTTTCCTTGACCCCAACATCGGCTTCTTTCCTTGCCGGAAGTTGTTATTTCTCCCTGTGAAGGATCGCGACCCAGACGCCACAGTTCTCTCGTTCAGATCCTTCTCCACCATCTGAGCCTTAGTGTATACCTCCTTGTAATCCTGCAGATTGAAAGGTGCAAGCTGAGTCTTGATCTCGGTTTCAGTCCTTCTCGAAACCTCTTTGCACGGTCCACTGGGTCTTCGATTAACTTCTTGCCATACTTGGCTAGGGCAGTATACTTTGCTTCGTACTCAATCACCGTCATGCTGTTCTGGCGTAGCTTTGGAATTCGGCTAGCTTTGCATCCCTAGCTGACTCAGGGAAGTACTGCTCGTTGAATGTCTCAACAAAGACCTCCCAAGTCGGTACTACGCCTCCTGGGAAGACGATGCCTTTGGTGGCCCTCCACCAATGATTGGCATTTCCCTGCAGTTGGTACACCGCCAGGGTCACTCGGTCTTCATCAGAACATTCCATGACCTCAAAAATCTTCTCTAACTCCAGCAACCATTCGGACGCCGCTTCAGGGTCTCCCATCCCTGTAAAAACTGGGAGTTTTAGCTTCAGGAACTGTCCGACCTGCCTTTGCTTCCTCCTTTCCCCATTTGTACCTCCGGCTGCGGGGTCAGGAGCTAGGGCTTCCACTCCCCGCTCCTCGGATCTTACGGCGGGTCCCTGAGCTCCAATAGCATTTTCATTCTGCATTGCAACTATCGCGGCGTTTACAACAGCGGCGATTGCGGCTTCTTGGTTTCTAGCTTGCTGGCAGACTTCCTCCCGTAGGTCTTCCACAGACCGTACTAGTCCTTCAACACGGGGATCTCCTTGAGGTTCAGCTTCCTCCACCCTGAAGCGACCAATCGTCGCCCTCCTTCGCGGAGGTCTCCCCAGTCTGACCATCTGGTCTTCCTGTTAACAGCATCGCAATGCTTTTGTCATCCTTTTGAGGATTTCAACAGGCGATCATAGTAATGCATGATCCGCAGAAGTACGTTTGTTTTTAAAACAAACCGCCACCCTTGGCGGAAGGAGCATAATATCAAAAATATACTATCACAGTCATCTTAGACTGACTACTCACACCGCTTGTCCAACAAGATAGGTCGTACTTGACCTCGCAGGTCAAAAGTCGAGATCTCGTCAGATACTCGACTATGGTGCACCAGTGGCCGCCCTCCTTGGCACCATGCACCTTCGCCATTATGGCAGTGACATGATCAAATCCTCTCCCAAGGAGGTCGATGTCACAAACAAATGAGACACAGCCTCCAGGGCCTTTAAGTAGGCTACCCGCCTTTCGGCGCCACAAGCCCAAGTCCAGCCTTGCTGCACACGTTCTAGACCGCGTCAACTTAGCTAGACTAGACTACCAAATCATCCGTCGTACATCTGATTTCGTTGCACCTATCTTCCATTGGGTTGACGGAATCAAGTGTAGATGTGTTCTATGGTCTCTAGTCACATGCTCGACCCTGCAGTGCACGTCCCATACCGTGCCGACATGGCCTGTCAGGTGACACCAATCCTACGGTCAGGTGGGGGCCTTGAGCTAGTCTCAGTCTGGTTTCTAAATTTTACAGTCAGACTCATCCCTAACTTGCTGCCTTCCACTCTGGTTCAACAGTCCGGTCTTCCTTGACCGAATCTGTTGCTCCTTATCACTCCGTAAAAGGGCAACCTTTCCTAGGTCACAACCTTGCTCTGATACCAAGCTGTCATGCCCCGATTCCTCGGGGTCGTGGCAATACTTCCAGGATCCAACTTTACTCCAAGATTTGCAGAAGAATCTAGTTCTTAGTTAACTTGTTCCCCAGGTAAAGCACTACATTCAGTTTTGATCAAGAAACTTACTTCCCATAGATACAAAGGATAAGTCAGGTCAAAATACAAAAAGGGAAGAGAACAGGAGAAGACGTAACAAAAGCCTAGAGTCACGGTCGCCGCACAGCTATACAATCAAAAGTCGCGGGGAAAAGAAAAGGGAGAGTACTAATCCTAAGTTGCATCCACCAGCTTGGGCCAATCTCGCACACACGAAGGCTTTAGGTTGTCCACGGTGCCATCCTCTGAGTCGTATGCCCCATCAGGGTCTTCGAAGCCGGACTCGTAGCCTCCCTAAGGTACCTTACACCTCTCAACCAATAACTCTAGTTCGGTCTCATAGAAGCCCGTGTACACGCAAATGTGCTGATGTGGGTACCAGATGTGCTTCGTGGTGCTCCAAATCCAACCTGTCGTGCTGTGGAATTCTTGGATTAATCCATCTTCCTTTACTTCTATGTCTATGACATCTCCCATGTCTCTAGGGGGAACAGGGGCTGCTGCCATGCCGTTCTCTTCGTCTTCTTCTTCTTCTTCTTCTTCTTCTTCTTCTTCTTCTTCCCAATTGAAGGGGATATCTGGCTCCAGATCCCCCTCCTCCTGATCCTCCTCCTCCTGAGGGTCCCACTCCAGTTCCAGCTGCTGCTCCCAGTCCTCCGGGTCCAGAGGTTCCAGCTCCAGTAGATCCCAAGCTTCCTCCTCGTAAGGGTCCTCCTCCATAAGCTCCTCCTTCTCTAGCTAGTCCTCCAAGTCTGATAGGTCCTGAACCGGGTCCATACGGGGGTCCTAGGATAGTGGGGTGGTGGAATGAGATACTTGGTATCCTAGTGAACGAACCCTAATCCTAAACTAGGAACACCCTTGCCCTAGGGTCCCTAAATCGACCCTCCCAACTCTCGGGCTTCCGTTGGCCTGTCAGTCGACCCTAGGCAAGCCTAGCTGTAAATCTCTCATCCCAAGGTCCCCAAGCTTCGCGCAGAAACACTCAACCAACCCAAGTCGAAGAACTCCCCACCTCTAGATTTCTGAGCTAAAGGTAGGCTAACGAACGTCATTGGGGTCTAAACAATTTACAGGGTGGGGCAGATCTACAACGGGAACCTAATTGTGACTATACGGAATTTATGTAGGCATAACTGATTAAATAAAAGCGGCGCAAAATTTAAATACACAAAGTAATACTAGAATTGACTAATTACAATAATAATTTAATGAAATGGAAAAGCAAAAAGGGCTATTAACTAAATTAATCAAATGCTATGCGAAAGGACATTTAATGATAAATGACTAATTGAATTAAATTGTAGAAATAAATGAGTTAAACAACTCTAAAATTTAAACAAATGTGTCAAGCCGACACTCCCTTCCCCTCGAGGGGTCCAAACTCTGACCACGCTCGAGCACAAGTAAACGTACGAGGGCATTTCTTGTAAAACGTGAGATGCCGATCCCTAGGTCGACACGAGTCGAACTAAACCACCTAAGTGGTCAACAATTAACAATTATCCAATACTGCTAACCAATCTAACTAATCAATGAAATTGACGAGTAAACAAGGAATCATAGCCGTTCTACTAGCCCTAGCCATTTCTAACCGTTTCTACCCGTTTTCTACTAAAACAGTAAATGTGCCTAATAAAGGTTTAGAGTCCACTCACTTGTGAGTTTTCTTGGCTAAATTCCCCTTGGTGCACTCCTGGTTGAATCCAAGGAAAAATAAAATTTCCCCCACCCCCATTTTTTTTTCCTTTTTTCTTCTCCTTTTTTTTATTTTCTTTTCTTGTTTTTCTTTTTTTTCTTCTCCTTTTGCTTCTGGGCCGCACGAGCTGGATCTGGGCCGAGCCGGCTGACTAGGCCTGGGCCGGTCGGCTGATTGGCTGGCTGGTTGACTGGGCCGAGTCGGCTGGGCCGTTGGCTGGGCCAGCTGACTGGGCTGGGCTGCTGGGCTGGCGGCCTAGCCCGTCGGTTGTCTTCTGTCTCCGGCGACGGCGACGGTCGTCTTCTCCGGCGAACCCTGACTCCGGATCGTGAGTCAGGTCGTGCGTAGGGTCGAGAGGTCTTCTCGGGTTTGGCCGCCGTTCACCGTTCTCCGGCCAAATCGAAGCTTGAGACCGGCTGAATCTGAGAGCTGCTTCGCCGGCGAGTCGAACGGTGGTGGTGGCTTGAGCCGAGGTGATCGAAGCTGAGAGAAATCCGGCCACAAGGCCGTCGGCTCGTTTCTAGGGTTTCCGAGAGGGTTCGGGGTTTCGAAGCCTCAATCCATGGATTCTAGACCAAACCGAGCAAATTAAACACCATGGATAACAACTAGGAGCTTCAAGGAATCGATTGGTACTAACCAATCGAGCTAAGGAGGTCGGGAAGGAGGAGAACTCACCGAGTCTTTGGCTGGTTCTTCCCTGCGGTTTTCTGGAAAATTTTCCAAAAAACCCTAGTCGCGGTGCCTCCGGTCGGCGGCGTTGGACAGACGGCGTTGCAAGCTTCACAACGGCACCGGCTATAAGGCGAGAGGAGGTCTGAGCTCGGAGAAAACCGAGCTCAAAATGGGGAGGAAGCTCGGTTTATACCGAGCGAGGCAGGTGGGAGGCGAGCTGATACGCCACGCGGCAGCCTCCCACTGGTTGCCGTCCCCTCTGGCCAGTCGATGGGTGGCTGTAGGCTGGAATGACCGGTGAGGCGACCGGAGCAGTGGAATGCACAGTGCATTCTACCTGCTCGGCAGAATGTCGCAGAGAAGAGAGAGAAAAGAGAGAGGAGCGGCTCGCGCGCGTGCTCCGCGTGTGCCGTCTGGTTCGACCCGGTTGGACCGGCGATTCGCACGGTTAGGCCGGCCGGTTCGCTGGCCGGTTCGGAATTTTTAAATAAAATAATATATTTTAATTTCCAAAAATTGGAAAATTGCTTTAAAAATTCCTAAAAATTCAGAAAATTTTTGGAAAAATCCGATATTGCAGTTTTTGACATTTTGGTCCCAAATAAAATTTCCAACATAAATTTTCATTAAATTCAAAGCCTTTCACAATTTTCGCGAAATAAAAGGAAATTATTAAATTTCCTTGGAAAATTCCTATTTAGCCAAAATCGCGAACCGAACCCGAACGCGGTCATTACA